>ML778123.1:76246-96025 GCA_009831015.1 Picea engelmannii | reverse complement strand
CGAAATTGCTTCTACGTTTTCATCTTGAGATGGTTCTTCTTCTTCTTCTTCTTCCTCTTCACAATCTATGTAGAATAATTTCTTCTCACCACACGTATGTCCCTTACTGTACATGTTGTCACAATTAAAGCATAAACCTTTTTCTTTTCTTTCCTCCAATTGTTGAGGTGTCAACCTTGTAGGTTGAGGTGTTTTAGAAGAAGGAGCATTATTCTCTCTATAGATGTTACGATTGGTCCTTCTAGTAGCCATAACCATATTTTTACTTTCAACATTTCTTGCCACCTTAAATGCATCATCCAATGATTTGGGTTCCCAAAATCGAACCTCATGTTGAATGTTATCCTTTAAAGTTCCAATGAATACATCAATCAAGTGCTCATATGGAATATGTCTTACCTTTATATTCAATCTTTGGAAGTTCTCAATGTGCTTGGTAACTGAACCCTTTTGCTTGATATTTATCAATTGGCTAAAGAAGGTATTGCTCCTTGTATCCTCATAGTGTGCTATCATTTCTTCCATGAAAATTGTCCAAGTGACGAGTGATTTGCCAGAACAAAGCCATTGATACCATACAAATTGATTGGGTTCTAAATATAAGGAAGGAATTCATACCTTTTGTGTATGTGGCACATTATGTAGATCAAAGAATTGCTCCATCTGAAGTATCCATGTGATTGGGTCCTTGCCATCAAACTTCCTCATATCGAACTTAGGAACGTGGTTGGTATTCAACCCAAAGTTGGAGTTTCTCCATTCTTGATTCACCTTCCTTGTGTCCTCATCATGAATTTCATGGGATACATTTTCACTTTCAAGTGTCCTCTCTATTATTAAATTTTTCAATCCTTCCATGATCTCCCATTTTAAACCATCCATCTTAGTATCCAACTTAGCTTCCACTGAATCCATCATCTCTTGTGGTTAATATTTGGTTACTGTCTTCTTTTCTAAATCATTTATGTCCTGATGCATTTCTGCACCTTCATCAAGAGTCCAAGTAGGATTGTCTGGACACTTATTTGGTGTAGAAGTTCCCTATTTTGGTGGCATGTTGGCCAAGTATCACTTTAAACCTTGATTTTGAGGTGGTTCTTCTAGACAATATTCCTTTTATTGTATCTCCAAAATTTCGGCTCTTCTGAGTATGAAATTTTATTTTTTGTAGGTCTCTGACATTTCTTTTATTCAATGCCATAGGTCTGATAAAAATTAGATGTGCCAGGTGGAATTTATGGTAACTTCCCCGCAACTTGCTGATTTTTTTCCTTTCCAAGATATCTCACTTGTATAGCGTTCCCCGCACAAACTAATTGATATAAAATTCTAAAACTCGTACCAGAACTACTACGGGTTGTCCACTATCCAATGCAACTAGTCTCACTCAATTTGAATACTCTAGGAAGAATTTATGATTGTTTTACCCGGAACACCTAATTGAGACTAGTCAATAGGACCAGTCAGATACCCTATCTTACATAGGGTGTATCTAAAAATTTAAGATGACCCAGAAGCTTAAATTTCTATCACAGATACCTTACTAATTTTTGAGAATATCCTCCATAGGTCAGGGTCTGAAACATTACAAAAAACAATTTATAACGAAACTTACGCAATGACTCAATTCAAGATGATTCCAGAACCCTATCTTACAAAGGTTGTATATCCGAAAGTATAAGGCCTCAAGAGCTGCAATTTTAACCCAACATACCTTGCTTTGTCTATTAAATATCCTCCAAGTCGTTCCTTCTGAATTGTTGTATAAAAATTGTTATAGCAAAAATTCCACGGTGTCTCAGATGGAGCAGCGAAACCCCAAGACCTTGAGCTCTGATACCATATGTTAAGAACCAAATATCAATATAGCATAGAAAAACCTCAGACTAAGTACTCAATGCCTTGAAAAGGAGATAATTTCAGATAATAAGACTCTTTGAGGGGGCAACCTCCTTTTACCCCACATAAATGTTCAAGTACAAGATGATTCCAAATGAAAATGTCTCCTTGGTATATATAGGAGACTAGGAGGTATAATTACAACTAATGGAATAAAGCCAACATAAATAAAATAGCATTATTATTGTAATATGCCCCAATTAAGGGCTAATGAGCCAATATTAGGGATTAACACTTGATTAGTCTTGGATAAATGACAAAAACATTTTATATAATTAAAATATCAAAAACATCATATAATGAAAATTTCCTTCTTACCTATGTCTCCCCACTGAGATCCCTCAGGAAGAGATAAGTAAGGATCCCCAAGGAAGTCTGTCATGGCGTAAGCATAGTCCTCCACCATGATTAGATGATTTCTCGGCCACTGGAAGAAAACCTTGTCATACATGATGATAGGCATGCCATTGTTACGATCCATCAAGTCCACCCATATGTTCATATATCGATATTGTGGAGTGGGTATGCCCCACTCCACCTATAGACGTAAGACAGGTACCCTCTCCAATAAGAAGGACACTAAAATAGATTTGTAACCAAACTGTTTCAACCAACCATTCTGACACTTTGTCAGTTGATTTTTCATGTTATTTAAGAGACCCTCACACCAGTTGAAGACCAAGGGCTCCATACACTCTATGGCATAATAAAAGTGGCTTTGCAAAGCCATGCAGGGAGCCACACTCCCTTCCATTCGGGTAATGGTATAAAGTATGGTTCTCAATGGTAAATCCCGAAAATCCCTAATGGAAACCTTGCCACTATACTTTTCTGTACCTGGCACACAATGGTCTGCAACATAGTAATCCATGGATTCTACCCCACCCCTGCTTCCTGAGAGATACCTGAGAACCTCGATGAGATAACCCCATCAAAAAGTAAATGTCATAAATATCCAAGGTGAGTGTATGCACACCCACATGAAAGGCTTGTTTATTTACATCCCACATGTGGACTAGATACTCCAACAATCTCAGTTGGGCTCTCATGCCCAGGTTATTCCCGGAAATATATTCTTCTTCCTCATGCTCCCCTTCCCTCCACTCGAGCATTTTTACTGAGGAAAACCTGCCAAGTAACATCAAAATATGATTAGAGTCATAAAAAATCAATTCTTGGCAGTTTTCCCAACTCATTTTTTCTTTTCAGAAATCGAGTTGTGGTCATTGCAGGGCATTGCTTTTACAGAGAGCAACGTCATCACACCTTGGCTTTGTGTCCCCTGCGATGATCTAAGATTGTCGTAGTTCACGATACTGTGAGCCTGCGATGATCTTAAAGCATGGGTACCCCCAAAAAATTGACCCAAACTCAAGATTAAACCAATAAAAATGAAATCTTAAACCATGAAAAGAGAAAGGGGAAAGAGACTACCTTTTTTACAGAAGCGGTTTGCGAAATGGTCCACCAGGGGCTATAGAATCAATGCTTGAAATTTGGGTGAAAAGAGGGTTTTGGGCACTATTTGGGTGAAATTTCAAAATGAAATGGTAAATGGGTTGTTTTGACCTATTTTATTACTTTTTACCATATTTTATTGAAAATTTAAATTATTTTTCATATTTTACCTATGCCCTAAAGTCTAACCAACTTTGCAAAGTGTTTTCTATTATAGATTGAAAGATATAAGGACAAGATGTTTGACAAGGGTCCACCATTTTTTGGTTGTTTTAGTGTGTTTTTCTTATGTACATATGCTTTTAGGGTTTTTTAGAAAAACTTCCGAGCATAGTCTCAATTCTTTCTCACGCTCGTGAAACCATGAGAACCCAATTGAGTAACCTTTTATTGTTTTTTCGAACTCGCAGTGGTAATACGAAAAACGAACCCTACGAAGTATCCTTTAAGCTCTTTTCAAGCTCCTTAAACATGAAAATATATTCGAGCGACCTTGTTCTTTTCATGCTCGTAAAAGTATTTGAAGAAAACGTCTAATGAGTGGTAGATTATCTCTTTTTTGATCTCGTCAGACTAACTTACAAAAAATGACATTATGGATTTCTCTTTAAGTGTTTTCCAGTCTCTCTAAACATGAAAAACCCCTAAGTTTTATTTCTTTGAACTTGTAAAACAAACATCGAAAGGCCCAAATGGGATCGAACCACTCCTTCTTAGGGTTCATTAAACATACTCCGAGGGACTCGTCCGAAGGATGAGCTTACATTACAAGCATATGTTATCCTCCTCAAGCTTGCATAAAAAATAAAGAGGTACTCGCCAGAAATAGTGGGGGGAAATTGGGAGAGAAATGTGTACCTGTATCTATGTTAGTGGCATTAAAAGTCTCTCTTGAACATGACACCCCCCTACATCACTGTATCTGGGTTGGGCAATCCATTTGTCTCTCATTTGACCATCCACAATTTCATATGTTGGGTCCTCCTTGAGTCAATGTAGCTGCCAAGACAATTGTTGTGTCGTTCATATGTTCAAGAGAAGTCCAACCTAAACAAGCCTTCTATCGAGTCGGTCATCTGTAGTTATAAATTTTATACCATGTCGGCCTTCCCTGAGTCAGTCTTGAATCACTTCATACTCTAATCTACCTCAAATATGTTACATATTTCGTGTCATTGATGGGGCATACATTAAGGCCCTCCTGTGATGAGTCTTTTCATGTCGACTTCAACTCATTATCCGGGAACAAGACTTAGAAATCATTTAGTACCTTGGAGCCTGCATGCCTCAATGGAAGGTTTTCTCGCTTTCAACAGTGGGTTCACATCATTGACCCTTGATTCGAATATTCCATCGAGTGTTCGACTTCAAATAATTCATTCAAATTCATTGGATTGTAATAGAGTACCTTGGGAGTCATTGACATCATTGGTGATTTCCATTGAACTTGTTAAGGATTTTCATTAATGACCGGTAATCAAGTGGTTTCTACCATGTTTGACTTCAACACCTATAATCGCATGGCTAGATTCGTACCTAGGGACGATGGAAATGAAGAACCTGGATTTTACCATATTGGTCTAGGTTGCGATGAAGTATTCATAAGTTTGTACTCACACATAGATCCACTATGTATGTCTTGTGGCTATTTCCGAATTTGAATTCTTTAAGCACATAGATCCACATTGTATTTTTGATGGCTATGCTTAATCATGATGACATGGATCCACAGTGTATGTTTAGTGGCCATGACTCACTTGACACTTATTATTATAGTCACTTGTATTCTAAGTATGGGAATGACTACCTCAGAAGATGGTGTATTACTATGCAGGTGCTTGATTGTTTGCAGGTTCCCGACCGATGTGCTCATTGCTTTCGACACACACATTCTACAAAGTATTTCAATTGTCACAGGTTCCAACTTCATACTTTGGGGGGCATTATGTTACACATTATTTTGGTCACCCCATTGATCAACTGACGACATGTGCATAACTCACTTCCATGTTCCCTAAAAACATTAAAAGAGACTTTCTCCATGAGAAAAGTGGTTTTCCTCTTCTTCCTTAAAAACTATGACAAGGGAGATCATTGCAACCTTCTCTATGCTTGGGGTACGATGATGCTTGAACGTCGCACGCTGCACCAAATCTAGACTGTGAAGTCATCGCAAGCTACCTTTTCATAGGGTGTGTCGATGCTTAAACAAGGAAAAAGTCAAAATTCACAAATGTTCTAGAAGATCTGGTGGCCTCTGATCGGTTTGGATCTTACTCGATTCTCTGATTTAGTTAGATCCTCCTAATCTCATTATCCATCCCTCATTCACCCTATTTACTCAGATCAGCCACAGAATATTTAAGCCACAAAATATTTACTCAGATCAGAAAACTAACACCATCACTGCATTCGTGACATCGTTTTACCTAAAAATGACTCTCTCCACGCCTCAATCCGAGTCGGACACTTTCGGGCCCCCAAGACACCCCTGCCTCAGTTTTCGTGCCACTACTCCTGCAATTAATCACTGACAGATCTCGAAATCCATGCCAAAATATGGAAAAATGCGCCCAAATCCATACTGTACGGATGTGCTCAACCTGCCCCTACTCCGTGCTCTCTTGTGTGTGAACTATGGCAGACGCCCCCTTTTTATAACAAAAGTTGGCAGTTGCCATGGTGGTTAGAGGAGCTATATTAAGTCGCTAGTTTGGCAGAGGCCCCGGGGTCGAATCCCACGGGCCTCCACATTTTAGATAATGGTTACAACAGATCTGTTGGCAAGGCTAAAATTGGTGGGCGAGCTGCTAAAATGGTGGACCGTTTTCTACATGTGGCGGATGGTTTTGGCATGTGCCCCTAAACTGGCGGAATAGCTATTTATAGTGGTGAATTATGTATGGAGGCGGCTATAATGGCAGTTGGTTGGGTTAAGCCCCCAAAGAGGTGGAATAATATGGTCATGTGGGATAAAACACGTGATCAGAGGCTGGGTCGAAGGCCTAGCCCCTCTCATTGGCGCCTAAGTCTAAAGTTTAAATTTAAATATTAATTAAACAATATTTCAAACAAGAACCAACGTGTGATGTAGTGGTAAGCGCTGATGTGTGGGGCCTTAGGGATACTTGGAGGTCACAAGGTCGACTCTTGGGGATTCAAGTAAAATTTTTCACATTCCATCCATGGGAGGGGTGCCACGTGGCAACCCATGACTGGGCCACGTGGCACCATATAAGTGGTCCACCAAAACTGCCACTTGTCACCATATGATTTGCCAATGAAGTTGACATGTGTCATTACCGAACGTGCCCATGTGTCTACCATGTCATGTTATCTTTCCAACTCATATTTTCCACGTGTCACCCATGCAGTGGTGCCACGTGTCACTTTGACTTTTCCCTGTTTGACCAAGTTTGACTAAACTTTGACCGCTTATAATTTTTGATCCGTAATTCCATTTGACGAGCCGTTTGCGCCATTAGAAATATTGTGATGCACTCTTTGTGATTATGCCCATTTCACTGAGTTTTAGGAACTTTGATTTTTTACCTTTTTGTTGTCTGTTGAAGCCATTCTGGGCATTTTGATTTGCTTCTGTGTGTTCTGAGTTGTCTTAACCTTCTCTAGATCCTTATTGGATCACGCCTTCCCACTGAGAGATTTTTGGACCACCAAAAGCTTTCATCAATCAATTGGTAAGTGAGGGAAGAGTTCCCTCACCTTATTTTTCTCAATCCACTTTGCCTTGCTTGGATGTGTGCCCTTTAAGCCTACTTGAAGATAATCAACATCACCTCTGCATGAAGTCCTTGCCCTTATGTCCAGAATGATATATTCTTGTAACTCATCCAAGTACTCAGGTGAAAACTCATCAACTGATGGTATTGAAACTTCCTCATCCTGATCCATGATCATGGGAGGTTAAAAAAATTTCAAGTTCTCTACGTTCACAACTGAGTATATCTGCATACAAGGTGGAAGATCTAAACGAAAAGCATTAGTGCCACTTTTCTCCAAAATAGTGAAGGGTCCATATCAAATGGGCTTGAGTTTCTTGACTTCACCCTTCAATCATTCCTTACTGATATGAAGCCATACCCGGTCTCCAACTTGGAACTGATGATCAACCCTGTGCTTTTCATGTCGAGCTTTATACTGTGCTTGAATCTTCTCCAACTGTTCCCTGACTCCCTGGTGTATATGTTGAATCCTCTGGATGAACTTGCAGGCTCTGCCCTCTATGCGTTCTTCATTCACATCGACATCTCTCCCATACATCAAGTCCATAGGAACCTTTGGTAGGTACCCATAACACGTCTCAAAAGGTGAACTCTGAGTGGATGAATGTAAAGCTTGATTATAAGCATGTTGTACATAAGGTATCTGTTCATCCCATAACTTAGGATGCTTGTTGCAGTAGCCTTGAAGAAAAATTACCACTATTCTATTTACCACCTCTGTCTATCCATCAGTCTATGGATGAAAAGAAGTGCTCCTCTTCAATTTGGTGTCCATCATCCTCCACAAGCTAGTCCAAAAATCCCCAAGGAATCGAGTATCTTGATCTGATACAATGGACGTGGGTAATCCAAAGTGAACCCAAACATGCTGAAAAAAAAGATTAGCAGTCTGCTCAGCAGTGATCTGCTTCTTACATGGCATCAAGATACACATCTTATTGAACCTATCCACTACGACATACAAATAATCATGACCCCCTCTGGTCATTGGTAAACCCCCTACAAAATCCATGGAAATGCTTTCCCATGGATGGGATGAAACATGAAGTGGTGAGTATAGCCCCAATTTTCTATTAGTGGGCTTACAATTAGAACACATCACACACCCCTTTACATATTTACTTACAATTGCTTTCATTTGAGGCCAATAACAAAACCTTTGCAAATGAGCCATAGTTTTTCCTACCCCAAAATGCCCCAATACAAGAGAAGTATGAGCTCCTCATATTACATGGACTCGTTCACTTGTAGGAATACATAGCTTCCCAAGATGATAGAGTAACTTTCCCTGCAAACAATAGTTCTCTACCTATGCACCATGGGTTAGCTTCTCATATACTTCTTTAAAATATTCATCGATGGCATATTGTTCTACATAGATATCATGAGATAAAGAAGTATTCTTCAAAATAATAGAAGCAGCAATAGGAGGTCTATAAAGCATATCGACTACCTTGTTACTTGTACCCTTCTTGTACTTGATTACCAAATGAAATTGTTGTAGAAAACCCATCCATCTATAGTGTCGAGATTACTGCAGTTTGGTATGTGCCTGAAGATACTGCAAGGGCTGGTGATCTATATGTATGATGGTTTCCTTCCCTAACAAGCAATGCTTCCATTTATTTACACTTTGAACTAATGCATACAACTCTTTATCATATGTAGGATAGTTAACAACAGCTTGGTTAAAAGTCTCAGAGTGGTAACATATAGGCTTATGATATTGCATCAATACTGCACCCATGGCATATCCGCTGGCATCTGTCTCGATCTCGAACGGTTGTTGAAGATTCAACAGTGCTAATACTGGTGCGGTACTGATATTCTCCTTCAAAATGTTGAAATCTTTTTGTTGCTTTCCTTCCCACTGAAAAGTGTTCTTCACACTGGTTAAGGCATGCAAAGGGGTTGCGATAAAAGAGAAGTTGGGATTGAATTTTCTCCAATACTGGACTGCACCCAAGAAGCTTCGAATCTCAGTTACACTCTTTGGCTCAGGCCATTTCACAATCACTTCAATTTTGGAAGGACCAATCTTCAATTGTCCTCCTCCCACAATGTGACCTAAGTATACAAGTGCAGTTTTGCCAAATTCACATTTAGACATTTTCACATACAACTTTTCCCTCTGCAAAGTATCCAATACTTTCTTTACATGCCTGACATGTTCATTCCAAGTCCCACTAAAAACAAGAATGTCGTCTAAATATACAATCACAAAGTCATCCAGGAAAGACCTGAATACATCATTCATCACACGCATGAAAGTTGTCAGAGCATTACAAAGCCCAAACGGCATAACTAACCACTCAAACAATCCTTGTTTGGTTTTAAAGGCAGTCTTCCATGCATCATGTTCTGCAACCCTGATTTGATGATATCCACTGCGCAAATCCAACTTAGTGAAATAAACAACATTCTTTAATTGATCAAGTAAATCATCTATGCGAGGAAGAGGGTATCGATTTTTCACCGTGATTTTATTTAAAGCTAGATAATCGACACACATTTGCCATGTGCCATCTTTCTTTGGCACCATCACGATCGGAGAACCACAAGGAGATGAACTGGGCCTGAGGACCCCTTGATCCAATAATCCATGTACCTGCTTCTTGATCTCTGTCATCTCCACAACTGACATCCTATACATGCCCACATTAGGCAAAGGAGAATCCTGTTGCAGATGTATCTCATGTTGGATTTCCCTCTTAGGAGGTAATCCATCTGGTTCCTAAAAAATATCATCATACTTAGAAACAATATCAGTTAATTCCTTTTTATGAGATGGATCACACCCTTGGAAAGCATCGGATGTCCTGACATCTTTCTCTTTGACGACCATGAGTATATATCTCTTATTAGTGGTTATGAGTATTTTCATTTCTCCCACACTAACAAGCGTCATATTCACCCTCATGTTGTGAGCTCTAAAAATATATTCCACTCCCCCTTTAGTAAGGTGGTATTTATTCTCATGACAAAAGAAGACTACTTTTTTATCATAAAGATAAGGACTTCCCAACACTATGCCACATATATCAAGCGGTACAACATCCAAATCTACTTCATCAATCAACTTTGAAGCAATAGCAAATCTAACCCTACATTGTTTGGTGACATTAAGTTTTGCTTTGTCACATACCCAACCAAGAGGGTAAGGATTTGGATGTGGTTTCATTATAAAACCCATCTTCTTGACAAGTGCTTCAGATATTAAGTTTACTTGGGAACCCGGATCAAATAATGTTTCTATCTTAGTATGTTTAGATACAACTCATATATGAAATAACGTATTCATCTTTCGTTCATCAATATGAGATTCATCACTGGAACTTGAACTAGCATGAAGAGATTCTTTACCTTGTACTCCAGCTGCTGTGATCTTTCCTTCATCTCCTAATTTGGAACCAAGATCTTGCTGCACTGTAGCAACAGTCTTTGTCTTCCCCTTTCTAGTGAACTATTCCAGTTTCTTTTCCGGATGTAGTTTCCAACAATGTTCTTCATCGTGACTGATCCTCTTACAATGAGTGCAAGATAGTTTTTCTCCTTCTCTCGTTACTATAGCGGTCTTCTTGCCCTTCCTTTTGAACTTATTGAAAGTCTTTTGTGGGAAATTGGAAGGCTTCTTCATGGGATCTTCTTGAACATGTTTCCCCCTATTCTCAAGGTGAGTGGCTTGAACACAAACTTCATCAAGACTAGTGGGGTTAAATAAGAGAAAAGTATGATGAATATAACTATGAAGTTCACCAATATACTTCATTAAAGTTTCATAAGAATCCAAAGGAATATTCAATGCTAAAGCTTTCTTCCTAAATTCCTCTGTGAAACTTTGTACGTTCTGACCTTTACTCTGTCTCAACGTTTGCCATTCCATCATTGTTTTATGTAAATACCCTAATGGATAGAACTGCTTCCTTATTTTTGTTTTAAAATCTGACCATGAGGAAAGAAGCTTACCACACTTACTTTTGTTCTGTATCTTTCTCTCCCACCATATGAGAGCGGTGCCTTCCAACCGAAGAGAAGCCAGTTCCACTTTAACTTCATCTTCGTCAATATGTTGAACACGGCAATATACTTCAACCTGTCGGATCCAATTGTCTAACTTTTCAGGATTAGCATCTCCATTAAATATAGATAAAGAAAACTTTACATCAAGCTTTAATAATGGTTTCTTAAAAGAGTCTTTATGGTTATAATGTTGACAGTGATGAGAATTCTCAGAGGAAGAACTATTACTTGAAGGCGAAGACGGAGGCTCAGGAAGATCTCCTCCATCCCCTTGGTTTACCAAATCATCATCATCTGCATGTGCTTCCTTTTTCCTCTCCTTCTTCTTCATCCTCCTCTCGTAATCTCCATACATTCGTTCAACCATTTCTGACATGCGATAAAAGACCATGTGAAAGTTTTTCTCCTGTTCATCTTGCTTGTCTTCTTCCTTCGGGATGTACGACCAAATTCGGGATTGAACGTCTTAAGAGTTCCTTCACCCTGCTTATTCTTGGCCCTAGTAAGCATTCATACTCAATAATTCAAGTCAAAGACGACTGCTCTGATACCAACATGATCTAGGATCTTTTCGTCAAGTGACTTATTAAAGAATTGCATAAAATGAGCATAAACAAAAGTACACCATAAAGAAGGAAAAGCTCAAAATGAAAGAGACACAATCATGCAATATGAACACAAAGAACTTGATAATGGATTTCATCCCTGGTGGACTACGTCTCTGGGTCCTACTCTCAAATGGGTAGGTCTTTTTATTAACTCCACAAAAGAATTGAACAAAATACACAAGTATACCTCATTCTGGAGTTAAGACGTAGAATATTTGCTCAGATCAGAAAACTAACACCACCATTGCGTTTGTGGCATCGTTTTACCTAAAAATGATTGTCTCTGCACCTCAATCCAAGTCGAACACTTTCGGGCCCCCAAGACACCCCTGCCTCGGTTTTTGTGCCACTGCTCCTGCAATTAATGACTGACAGATCTCGAAATCCATGCCAAAATATGGAAAAATGCACCCAAATCCATACTGTACGGATGCGCTCAACCTGCCCCTTCTCCTTTCTCTCTTGTGTGTGAACTCTAGCGGACGCCCCCTTTTTATACCAAAAGTTGGTGGTTATGCAATAAGTGTGGCGGTTGCCATGGTGGTTAGAGGATCTATATTAAGTCGCTAGTTTGGCGAAGGTCCCTGGGTCGAATCCCGCGGGCCTCCCCATTTTAGCTTATGGTTACAAAATATTTGTTGGCTAGGCTAAAATTGGCGGGCGAGCTGCTAAAATGGTGGATTGTTTGCTACATGTGGTAGATGGTATTGGCATGTGCCCCTAAACTGGCGGAATAACTATTTATAGTGGCGAATTATGTATGGAGGCGGATATAATGGAGGTTGGTTGGGTTAAGCCCCCAAAGCAGTGGAATAATATGGTCATGTGGGATAAAACACGTGATCAGGGGCTGGGCTGAAGGCCTAGCCCCTCTCATTGGCGCCTAAGTCTAAAGTTTAAATTTAAATATTATTTAAACAATATTGCAAACAAGAACCAACGTGTGGTGTAGTGGTAAGCGTTGATGTGTGGGGCCTTAGGGCTACTTGGAGGTCACAAGGTCGACTCTTGGGGACTCAAGTAAACTTTTTCACATTCCAGCCATGGGAGGGGTGCCACGTGGCAGCCCATGACTAGGCCACATGGCACCATATAACTCGTCAACCAAAACTGCCACTTGTCACCATATGATTTGCCAATGAAGTTGACATGTGTCATCACCGAACATGCCCATGTGTCTTCCATGCCACGTCATCTTTCCAACTCAGTTGTGCCACGTGTCACTCTTGCAGTGGTGCCACGTGTCACTTTGACTTTTCCCTGTTTGACCAAGTTTGACTGAACTTTGACCGCTTATAACTTTTGATCCGTAACTCTGTTTGATGAGTCGTTTGCGCCGTTAGAAAGCTTGTGATATGATCTTCGTGATTATGCACATTTAACTAAGTTTTAGGAGCTTTTATGTTTTTCCTTTTTGTTGTCTACTGAAGCCATTCTGAGCATTCTGATTTGCTTCTTTGTGTTCTGAGTTGTCTTAACCTTCTCTAGATCCTTATTGGATCATTGGGACAACCTAGTAGATTGTGAAGTAGTTGGGCCATATCTACTATGGGAAATGAAAGAGAAGATGGTAAAGATAAGGCATAACTTAAAGGCTTCCCAAGACAGGTAGAAAAGATACACAAATAGAGGCAGAACCCACATAGATTTTAAAGTGGGTGACCACATGTTCTTGAAAGTTAAAGCTAGATGCAATTCCATTGTGGGCCATTGTGGGCCATTTGAAATCCTAAAGAGGATTTGTCTTGTCACATATATGCTTGCATTTCTTGCATCCTTGTGTATTCATAATGTTTTCCATGTGTCATTGCTTAAAAAGTACATACCTGAGTTTGATCGGTGTGCATATTGGATCGAAAAATGAAACAACTCTAGAATTGATTCATGGTGTTGGTAAAGGTCCAATGGACATGGTACCGTCCTAAGGATGCAACTTGGGAGTGTGGGGATGCTATGCAAGCAGAGTATCCTCACATTTTTTAATATTTTTGAAATTTTGTATGTACACGTGTATATGATGCACTGAGGATAGTGCATAAATTAGGGGAAGGGGAATGTAGAGTCCCTGATATGAACCCTTTGTAATTGTACATATAGGTTGGTAAGTCATGGTATCAATTGTAAATATAATTTACATATAGGCTGGTGAGACGTTGGCACTAAGTTTTGGTGTTGCGCACACCTGAGTAGTGCGCGGAGAATTGCTATCAAAGATAGGGTATGCACATTTCATAGTGTTGCCCGCACCTGGGTAAGTGCGTGTGGTGGCACATCATAGAAAGTGTGCACACATTTTGTAGTATTGTGTGCACTTGGGTAAGTGCGTGGGAACGACCTAGGAGTGTGCACCGAGCTAAGTTATGTTAGAAAAACAGGATTGTGGAGCAATAAAATAAAACAAATGTGGAAATAAAACACACAAGATACACAATACAATAGAGACACAGATATACATGGTTCACCCAATGTGGGCTACGTCCACCAGATAAATTGTTAGTTCCTTCCTTTATTATTATCCAACAAATGAATGGATACAACCTATAGCACACCCATTGTAACTTCCTCTTCTTTCTCTCACAGTCTCCTCACTCATAATACAATATTCACAATGATACATAGTCACAATACATTTCCCTCATAAAAGAGGGTTGCCTTCTAGGGAAAAAAACCCTAACATAAATTCTACCGTCATATCTGAGAACTTATAATGAACGGTCCAAATTTACTATGAAATTACAATATACATTTACAAGGAAATTTTTCCTTCGGGGGCCCGCTTGCCCCCGGAACCCCCAGCTGGTGGGAAAGCCCCCCCGGACCTTGCAAGGGGGGTAACACCCTCTGCACTCCCCCACGTGGAGGAGTGTACATTCTTTTTTAGTGTAAATTCTTCATGGGGTATAAACACTACAGAAAACAAAGACCTTTGAATCAGGAAGATAGGTCAGTGCACATATCCATATAATCCAGTGAGTCAGGACGCAGATAGTCCAGTGCGCATATCCATATAAAGTGTAATCATACTCAATCATTAATAATATTACATCGTTGCACGCAGACAAACTCAAACTAAAAGAGATGGAAGGGGATAACTCGACTAGAAAACGGAAAAGGGGGTGAGACTTAAGTATTAGGGAATATTTTATAATCTTTCTAGAAAAGTGTAAAGTTATGGATTCAATTATTGTATCCTAAGTTCCTGAGGGTAGGGAACGAGTCACCAAGTGGCTTAATCTACTTCTGAAGGTGACAGGTGTTTATTTTAAGGCATGCAATATATATTTTTGGCCTTAGTGTATTCTGGGGGGCGAATTAACCATGTTTCAATCTCTTGTGATCAGAAGCCTAGGGTCAGATGGTATGGAAAATATGATTATTACCTTATCTCCACAGAGAAGCTTGTAACAGATTTTATATTTTGTATCCAGAGTCTTTCTATCGAAGAGGTGGGTTTTCAATCTCGTGAGCAGTCTCTATGGGTGAAATATTTTTTGTCGAAGAGGCAGGTTGTCAGTCCCATGAGCAGTCTCTCTGGGTGAGATATTTGTTGTTGAAGAACTAGGTTTTTAGGCCCATGAGCATACTCTCTAGGTGAGATTTTTGCTGAGAATTGTTCCTTGGTATGTTGGTAATTAGATGCAGGGCTCAAAGACTTCTTGTCCATCCTGTTGTTGGTAACCCTAAAAGGGAATTGGGGCAGTTAAAGGACTGTCGAACAGAGAAGGGGAACACTTCCTTGGGTGTGACAGGTGCATGGAGAATGAGAGACTGTAGTCTAGTTGCAACATCGTGCACCTTGGACTGAGAAATTATGTTGAGTATCATACCTTATCCCGTCACTAGGAACCCTTTTTTCCCTGGTGGAGTTAAGCCCCAGCTCGGGGGTGACCTGTTGTTGAAATTATATGAGCAAGAAATACTATGGTTGGGAAGAACGTCGGAGTTATGTGCACAATTGGTGACTTTCATCAAAGATAAGTGTCTTGTGTGTCTGTCTCATTTTCAGTGTGCATATTTATCTATGTTTGATATGGTTTAATTCTTGTATGTTGTTGCATATAAGTAATTTTTGTTATTATGTATATGTTTCTTGTGCATGTAAGTATGGTGGTTATAGCTTGTATCTGTAGTTGCACATGAGTATGACAAATGTTGATAGTTTGTTTTGCAAGCTAAACTTATGATTGTGGTATGAGCCTCCATGGAATGTTGAATGGTCATGTGCACGGAGAATACTCTATGTACACTAGAGGTTGGATTTGCATGTGTGCACTGGGAAGTAGTCAATGTGCATGAGGAGAATATATTTGGTATGTGACTCCAAGATGGTTGCGCGCACAGTATTGTTGTGTGAACAGTACACTAGTGCACAATTGTTTGAGTTACTTTTGTTGCTTAAAGTTGTGTTAAAAGGAGAAAGTTAGTATGGAACAACTTAGCTTGAGGTTGAGTGTTTTACTTTAAGTGATACTACACATACTAGTGTTTAGTATAGAATTTGCGTAGTGGATTTTTAGAGTAGCATTGTATACAAGTTAAGTTGGGTAGCGGGACCTAGCTTGGGTGGTTGGGTATGTTACAGATTGTTATTAGAGAATAAATGAGGATTTGTAGTAGTGAAACCCATCCTGGGTGGTTGGGTATGTTACAGATTGGTATCGGAGCATAAATAAGGAGGATTTGTAGTAGCGGGACCTAACCTGGGTGGTTGGGTACGTTACAGGATGTATCTATGAAACTCTAGATGGAATCATATTCATTTTGATTGTGAAGCCTAATTATATTCCTGATTCAGAGGTCTTTTTTTTCAGCTGTGTTTATACCCCATGAAGACTTTACACCCCAGAAAAATGTACACTCATCCACGCAGGGGAGTGCAAAGGGGGTTTCCCCCCCTGCAGGGTCTGCGGGCAAGCGGGCCCTAGAAGGGGTTCGGGGATGAAGCCCCCAAAGGAAAAATTTCCTTGTAAATGTATACTGTAATTTCATTGTAAATATGGACCGTTCATTATAAGGTCGCAGATCTGACGGTAGAAGTTATGTTAGTGTTTTTTACCCTAGAAGGCAACCCTCTTTTATGAGGGAAATGTATTGCGGCTATGCATCATGGTGAATATTGTATTCTAAGAGAGGATACTGTGAGAGAAATAAGAGGAAGTTACAATGGGTGTGCTGTAGGTTGTATCCCTTCATTTGTTGGATAATAATAAAGGAAGGACCTGGAAATTTCTCTGGTGGATGTAGCCCACACTGGGTGAACCATGTATATCTGTGTCTCTATTGTATTGTGTATATTTTGTGTTTTATTTCCACATGTGTTTTATTTTATTTCTCTGCGATCCTACTTTTCTAACAACTGGTATCAGAGAAAAAGGTAACTCGTAGGAAAAGAGGGTTCCTGGTTTGAGTGGGAGCAATGGCGGAAGATGGAAAGTTTAGGGTCAAGATATTTAATGACCAAAACTACCAGCTATAGAATATGCAGATGGAATATTATTTATATTATAAGGATATATTCCTACCATTGTGAGGAATAGCAAAGAAGCCAACATCTATGAAGGACAAAGAATGGGAGATTCTTGATAGAAATGCTCTACGAACGATATGGTTGAGTATGGCAGCATCGGTGGATTTCAATATTTCGAAAGAAAAGACAACGAAAGATCTGATGGATGCATTAGCTAAACTGTATGAAAAACCCTCGGTGTCAAATAAGGTATTTCTAATGAAGAGATTATTTAATATGAAGATGTCAGAAGGTGGGTCAGTTGCAGATCATTTAAATGAATTTAATATGGTTACTAATTAACTAAGTTCTGTAAAAGTGGACTTAGATGATGAGGTCAGGGCTCTTCTAATCTTGTGCTCATTGCCAGAAAGATGGAACGGCTTGGTCATGGTTGTAAGTAACTATGTCTCTGGTTCAAATACTTTAAAATTTGATGATGTTGTTGGTGTTATCCTTAGTGAGGAAATGCAACAGAAAAGCACAGGTGAGACATCAGGTAATGCATTGAACATGGATAACAGGGGAAGACAAAAGGATAGAGGAAAGGGATCGGGAAACCGTGGGAATTATAGGAAGGGAAGATCCAAATCCAGACTTGGAAAGATAGAGTGTTGGAATTGTGGGAAGAAAGGACATCTGAAGAAAGACTACAGAGCTCCAAAGAAATAAAGAGATGGACAGGAGGAGAAAAATCAAGAAGCAAATGTAACATGTGATATGTTACAAGATGCTTTGATTCTTTCTTAGATAATATTTTTGAGTCTTCGGTGGTAGATTCAGGGGCTTAATTTCATGCCACACCCCATAGGAAACATTTTCTAGATTATGTTCAAGGTTATTTTGGACAAGTTCATTTGGGTGATGATGCACCATGCAAAATTGTTGTAATGGGAAAGGTAAAAATAAATCAAGGCAATGGAAACCAATGGTTGTTGAAAGAGGTAAGACATGTTCCAGATCTAAGAAAATATCTAATTTCAATAGGACAGTTGGCAAGTGAAGGTTGTATATCCATATTTACAAATAAGGTGTGGAAGGTCACCAAAGGATCATTGATGATAGTAAAAGGAGAGAAGGTAATATTGACTCTTTTGTCTCTTTATCTTATATAGGAGTGGATACAACATTGTGGCATCATAGGCTTGGACACATGAGTGAGAAGGGGATGCAGATACTTCACAAAATAAATTTGTTGCCATATCTTAAACAAATTGATTTGGACTTCTGTGAGCATTGTGTTTATGGAAAATAGAAGAGAGTCGGATTTCTCAGAGTCGGAAAATAAAAGAAGAGTGAAAGGTTAGAGCTTGTGCATACATATGTATGGGTACCAACTCAGGTATTATCTCTTGGTGGTTCTTGTTATTATGTTACTTTGGTTTATGATGCAACTAGAAAAACTTTGGTTTATTGCATTCGACAAAAATCTAACATTTTTGATACTTTTAAGAAATGGAAAGCTTTGGTTGAGAATGAGACATGAAAAAAGTTGAAGTGTCTCAGATCAGATAATGGAGGTGAATATTGCAGCAATGATTTTGATGATTACTTTTCATACCATGGGATTTGTAGAGAGAAGACAGTTCCAAAAACACCACAAGAAAATGGTGTGTCAAAAAGGATGAACAGGAAAATCATGGAGTGTGCAAGGAGTATGAGATTGCATGTTGGTTTGCCCTTACAGTTATGGGCAGATGTTGTAGATACTTTTGTTTACTTGATAAATAGAGGACATGCAATCTCTTTGGATGGAAGAATTCCAGAGGAGGCATGGACATATAAAAAGGTAAACTATTATTTTTTTAAGACTTTCGGATGTGAAGCATTTGTCCATATTGATAAAGAAAATAGAACAAAGCTTGAGGCAAAATCCAACAAGTGTACCTTTATTGGATACGGTGTTATTGATTTTGGTTATCACTTATGGGATTATGAAAATCACAAAATCTGTTAGGAACTAAATATCAATATAGTATAGAAAATCCTCAGAAAAAGTACTCAACGCCTTGAAAAAGAGATAATTTCAAATAATAAGCCTCTTTGAGGGGGTAACCTCCTTTTACCCCACTTAAATGTTAAAGTACAATATGATTCAACATGGAAATGTCTCCTTGGTATATATAGGAGACTAGGAGGTATAATTACAACTAATGGACTAAAGCCGACATAAATAAAATAACATTACTAATATAATATGCCCCAATTAAGGGGTAATGAGCCAATATTGGGGCTTAACATGCCCCTCCCCTTGAGACAAGTGTTGTCCACAATGCTTGAGTAACTCTGGATGCTTCTGTATAAAAGNTCCATTTAATGAGATACTCTGAAATGGATCTATTCCTCAGCTGGCGAATTCTTGTGTCAATGATGGCTTCAGGCTCCAATATGATTTTCCTTCTTCGTCAAGTTCTGGAAATATAGTTTGAACTGGGATCTTGTCACCTATAACCTTCTTTAAGCATGAAACATGGAAAATTGGGTGTACTCGTGAAGATGCAGGCAACTCCAATTTGTATGCCATAGTACCAATCTTTTGCAACAC
>ML778123.1:30834-69006 GCA_009831015.1 Picea engelmannii | reverse complement strand
TGTGGGGTCCGGGGGGAAGAAAGCCCTCGACGAGGGTTCGGGGGAGAATCCCCTAAAGGAAAAATTTCCTTGTAAATGTATACTGTAATTTCATTGTAAATTTGGACCCTTCATTATAAGGTCGCAGATATGACGGTAGAATCTATGTTAGGTTTTTTTTCCCTAGAAGGAAACCCTCTTTTATGAGGGAATTGTATTGTGTCTATGCATCATGGTGAATATTGTATTCTGAGAGACGATATTGTGAGAGAAAGAAGAGGAAGTTACAGCGGCTCTGTTTTAGGTTGTATCCCTTCATTTGTTGGATAATAATAAAGGAAGGACCTGGAAATTTCTCTAGTGGATGTAGCCCACACTGGGTGAACCACGTATATTTGTGTCTCTATTGTATTGTGTATCTTCTGTGTTTTATATCCGCATTTGTTTTATTTTATTGCTCTATGATCCTGTTTTTCTAACAATGGCTAGAGTGTTGATGATTTATATCTCACTGTTCTAATTTAAAATTAGTAGTAAATGTAGAAAATTTGAGAGTAGATCAAATATTACCAATGTGGAACTATTTTTTGAGGGTACATGTTGAATTGGAACATTAAGTGGAAAAGAAATTGACAATTTTCAAAATAAATTGGGCGTGATAATCTATGATAAACAGTTAAGACAAGAAACTGAAATTTCCAAAAAAACAATGTGGATTCCTTGTGCCTCGCAGAGGTGGCTCTGAAACCATAGATGCCCAGCTTCCATAATCAATAATTATTACAGATTGACGACACTCGTCACATTTCTCCACCGCCTGTTGCTAATGCAACTACTAGGAAAAAGATGAAAAGAGACAAGTCGAAGTTTTGAGGGAAAGATAGGACAGGACAATGTCATTAGTGGTTGGATTATTTGAGGGAAAAAGAACTCATTCCCCAAAGTTTTCAGACTCTGTAAATTTACCTACCGACAAAGTTGTTATCAGGGAAAGATGTCGGGAAGCCGAGGCTATGAAAAAAAGATGCAAATTCATTTTCTTCAAAGTGCAATTAAGGTCATATGTTGCACTTTTTAAAACTAAACAAGGGTTTAGTAGGTTTGCAGTAGGAGACATTTATTGTTCCAGTCTCGAACATGTGGTCAATTCTCCTATAATATTAATCACCAGGGGAGAATAACTACAAAGTGTGGGTTATGGTCAGGTTTGTGATCTAGAAAAAATTATTATTGTTACTTATTGTCTCCTATTAATTACTTGACAAGAATTGATCCCTTACAAATTTGGGAGATGTTAGGACGACACATTTTCTTGTGGTTGTGGGGAGGGTGAAATATCAATCACGGGATGAATATGTGGAAATCGAGAATAACTTGAGGGGTTTTGGCGAGGTTTAAAAGGGAATATGAATAGGACGATCTCAGAAAATGTTTGAAAATGTTCGAAAATGGTCACAATTCAAAAACCCATGGTGCACAAGATGGATACCATCCATTATATCATCGAGGAGGAAAATACCAAATCCCTCATATGGATCATATCCATCATCTCTCTCACCTAATTCATGTCATGTATGTATGTTTATTTATTTCCTTCAACTTGTTTTACTAAGTATTCCAGAGAACTAAGAAAGGGATTATAATCCCTGCCAATGGGATGTTTTTTGCTCGATGAATTAGGTGTTGTGATTCTTTGTAATTAGCGTTGTCTTATACTTCCTCCTCAACAACAAGAAAAGGGAACAATTGGAACAATCGCGCGCTGGAGTTTGGAACAACCACTGTGATATCTGTAAAAATATCACATTGGATTGATATCTGGAACATGGAAATGTATATTCGAAACAAGGAGACAACTTTGGTGTTTGAAGAGGGCCTTCCAATAGATGCTCAAATGATTTGCAGAGGTTTAAATAGTTTGTGGGCTTGGACAAATTTGACACAAGAAACAAATTGGTTTGATTTGGTTTTGTGGCTCAACCAATAGCACTAACCACAGAGGAAACATGAGTAACCACGGAAGAGACGGGAGGATACCACGAGAATATTCCATCGGAGGTGGTAGCAACCACCTCAAAATATGATTTTATCTTATCAAAATATGGACAAGAAAAATGACATATTAACATTGGTTTTGAAAGACGAAAGGTGGACAAGGATGGTTGTTTACCAAAATGATACAGGAGCATTTCACCTCCAAATCAACCATGTTGATTGGACCTAAGGGTATTGACATTTACTAAGGGAGTGGGTTTCCTAAACTTTGAATTAATGTAATTTCACATGTTTTAGTGGATTCTAGAAGGATAGGGTTTGTTTTCCATATTTGAAGTATAAAGGCTTAATTGAGAAAATAGTTGAGCTTAGGTAGATTAGCCTATGCATAGAGGATTTGATTGTAAAGCACGAGAGTGTTATTATAGTTATTAGTTGCACTATCACACACCCACTATGGCAACTAAGATTTTCTTTTTCTTTATGTCTTTTCTTTGAGGAACAGAATCCCCGAATTTCTATGGGGCCTAGCGCAAACCCTCCCTTCCCCTATCCTCCCCCATGTGTTCGTTGGCTATGACCACAAGCCTTACCAAAAGGCGCTTCCGGATTTTGTGATTCGAGGAATCACAATGCAAGCATTCCCCTGTTCTTTGTCTTTCAAAGTGCCAAAACCCGAAAGGGTCTAACAGATCCTTAGCTCCTCCCTTGGGTCGCTTGTCATACGACCGATCCTTTGACCTGGTGCTAACCTTCTAAATTCTTTCGGGGTTTCGTGATCCGGGGAATCACGATGCAAGCATTCCTCCTTTCCCTCTTAAATCCCCGGAACTCAAAAGCCCGGTATCATCTGAATCTACGGTATAGATCGTCGACTTGATCAACAGCCCATATCTAATCCCAACATTCTACCTTTCAGGATTTCTGGCGAGGTCTTCACTCCTATTTCTCTAATGTCCAGAACCTCGATGGCCTTAGATCTTTGCCACGCGTCCCTACAAATGGGCGATCTAGATTATTTTGGGACTCCTCCTTCCTACCACAAGACCCTATCCGGTGAACTAGGGCTCATTCATAGAGCACATCGGGGTTTCACGTACCGGGATTTCGCGACTAGCGAAGACGAGGGGTCTTTCCCTTAGGTTTCCCGGGTGTCGAAACACCGAAACCTATTCACGCTAAACCGATTCGAGGTTTCGCATATCGGGATTTCGCGACTAGCGAATATGAGGGAACTTGCCCTTGGGTTTCCCGGGTGCCGAAACGCCGAAATTCCAAAACCTATTCACACTAAACCGATTCGGGGTTTTGCATATCGGGATTTTGCGACTGGCGAATACGAGGGAACTTGCCCTTGGGTTTCCCAGGTGCCGAAACGCCAAAACCTATTCACGCTAAATCGTATTGGGGTTTCACATATCGGGATTTCATGACTGGCGAATAAGAGGGAACTTGCCCTTGGGTTTCCTGGGTGATGAAACGCCGAAACACCAAAACCTATTCACGCTAAACCGATTCGGGGTTTTGCATATCGGGATTTCGCGACTAACGAATACGAGGGAACCTGCCCTTGGATTTCCCATGTGTTGAAACGCCAAAACCTATTCATGCTAAACCGATTCGAGGTTTTTCATATCGGGATTTCACGACTGGAAAATATGAGGGAACTTGCCCTTGGGTTTCCCGGGTGCCGAAATGTTGAAAACCTGAGAGAACTACTCTCTCTCGTACAAGGTTTCCAGACTCAGATCACATGATCCTTTAGTGGTTTCCTGGGTAATTATCCCTAGTCTTGGTGACCTGACTGAAAAGCCTTCCTAATTCGCCGAGCCATGAACTCTGTGTCAAGGGTAAGGTAAACTCGTGGGTTTACTAAAACGTTAGTCTTTTCAAGGAACTCACTCCGGCTCTGGAATGTGAGGGAACTTCCTGAAAGGAGGTTCTTTCGGGAAATCAAACCAGGACATAGCGTGAGTCAAGTAGATGGAACAAATATCAAGGGAACAGACTCATATTCTGAACTTATTCATTCTATACATAAACCAATTATGGTCATATAAGTATAAGCATGCATCCATTATTTCCGATCAAAACACCAGAAAAACACTTCTGTACAGAAACCATTTATGAGTGTACAAACATGAACATGCGTCTAGAATATTCAATTCAAGATACAAGATATAAACACTTATCAGAAACACCAGGTGTGATGTGACTACTGAGAGGGGTGCTCGTTTCCACCCAACCGTAGGCTCAGTGATTCCGAACGGATTTACCACTAGCCACCCCCGAGATAGACCACGATGCTTGAGATTCGGTATCCTACTTCCAGCTCAACGGAAGTCAAGGACGAAAGTTACTCTCCTTCTCCTATGTTTCGAACTCCCTGTATTTCTCGAGTTTCTCTCAGTTCTCTTTCGCATTCTCCGTTGTGCGTGTTCTCCTCCTCTCTACCACACTTCCTCTCTTGCCTTTTCTCTGCAATATTGCATGTGGCATGAATTTCCCCATCCGTGGTCAAGTCTGGGAGTTTTTACAGATTGACGGTTCACCCCCATCCCCTCATTAACTCTTGAGGAGCCTCCCCACCTACCAATCTAATGGGAAATCCATTCCAGGGTCAAAGAGTTTCTTTGATCTTTGAGCAAGTAAAAAACAGTACGGTACTAGCCCGGTGGAAGTTAACGCAACCATTCCAGGTCCCTTCCACCACCTCTCATTAGCCATCATGGTCTCTTTTAGCACATCCCCCTCCCAGCAGTCATGCAACACATAATCATAACACAATTTACATTCATAGACCTTTTATACAAAGGTCTGTCAAATCAAACATTCAAATCTTTGAGTTTGCCATAGTTCTTGGCCAATACAGTTATTTTTATAGACAGGGGGAAACAGGGTGTTACAATCCCCGCCCCCCTTAAAGGAACATTGTCCTCAATGTTCTATCTATAAATATGACATGTATGTACAGAAGTAAACAAAATCGGATATGTCTGTTTCATGGCATCTTCCATTTCCCATGTAGCCTCATCTGGGACAAAATGTTTCCACTGCACCTTAACTTGTGCAATGGTTTGGTTCCTGAGTGGGGTTTCCTTTCTGCCCAGTATGCATTGAGGTTCTGGCAGGAATTATCCCTCCAGTTCCACCTGGATCAAAGACCAGTCAATTATATGATTAGAATCGTGTACATATTTCTTCAATAATGAAACATGGAAAACATTATGTGCTTTTACTGTGGGAGGAAGTGCTAGCCTATAGGCTACAGGTCCCACTCTATATAGAACTTAAAAGGGCCCACAATACCGAGGTTCCAACTTGGCACAAGCTCCCATCCTCAGGGAACTCTTCCTGGGCCAAACTCTGAGATATATGTGGTCTCCCGTCTTGAATTCTCTTCGAGTTCTCTTTTGATCGACGTAACTTTTTTGTCTGTTCTAAGTGGCCTTCAGATTCTGTTTTATCTGAATCACTTGTTGTTCCATTTATTTCAACATGTAGGGTCCAATAGTAATTATGTTTATGGGATTACTCCAACTGACTGGAGTGTTTCACGATCTATCATAGAGGACTTCGAAAGGACTCGTCTTCAGGGATTCTTGGTAGCCGTTGTTGTAGGCAAATTCCACCAGTGGCAGGTAATCTTCCCACTTCTTGGGTTGATGCATTACATGCATTCTTATCATGTCTTCCAATATTTGGTTCACTCTTTCCATCTGTCCATCGGTTTGAGGATGATAGGCTATGCTAAATAGTAATTTGGTCTCCAGACCAACCATCAAGGATTTCCAAAAGTTGGAAGTAAATTTCATGTCTCTGTCAAACACGATCTCTTTAGGCATACCATGTAGTCTGAATATCTCCTTCATGAATATGATGGTGATATCTACTGCCTTGCAAGTCAGTTTGACGGGGATAAAATGGGCGGACTTGCTTAATTTGTCCACCAACACCATGATGGTGTCATTCTACCTGGTCGAGGTTGGTAATCCAGTGATGAAATCCATGGAAATGGTTTCCCATTTCCATTCTGGGATTGGTATAGGTTGTAATAATCCTGTTGGGTGTCGGTGTTCTACTTTAACCTGTTGGCATTCTAGACACTTAGCTAAATAGTTAGCTATGTTTTTCTTTAACTTAGGCCAAAAGAATTGTTTCCTAGTGACCGTGATCATCTTCTGATATCCCGGGTGACCAGTAAATGGTGTTTTATGTAGTTCATCCATTATGAACCTCTTCAATTTGTCACAATCTGGAATATAAAATCTATTTCTATAAGTTAGCAGACCTCCATCTATCATCTGGTAGCCTTCATACTTTATATCTGTGGTTTCTTTTTCCAGGTACGAGGTCATGGTCTGGAAGAATGTGTCTATTTCTTGTGAATTTATGACTCTTTCTTTGACATTCGTCTCGCAGGTGCTCACCGCTGCAAGGTGAATTGTTTTCATACTTCTGCTAAGGGAATCGGACACCTTATTTTCCTTTCCTTTAATATGTTTGATTTCAAAATCAAACTCACTAAGGAGGGCCATCCACCTAGCTTGTCTGGAATTGAGCTTGGGTTGGTCAAACAGATATCGCAATCCATAGTGGCCTGTCCTGAGTACGAATTTCCTTCCCAGAAAGTAATGCCTCCACATTTTCAAGGCATGCACTATGGCGGCCAGCTCTAGATCATGGGTCACATAGTTGGCTTCATTCCCATTCAATTTTCAGGATTCATAGAAGACTACACTTCCTTCTTGCATAAGGACTCCTCTGAGCCCTTCCTTGCAAGCATCTGTGCACACTAGGAAGTCAACTTCGGGATCGACGATCTTCAACATGGGTGTGTGGGTCAATAGATGTTTTAGGGACTGAAACCTTTCTTCACATTTTGGGGTCCAAAGGAATTTAACTCCCTTCTTCTGGAGGGCGGTGATTGGACAACCAATCTTGGAGAATCCTTTTATAAATCTCCTATAATATCCTACTAAGACCATAGGATCTGATATATGAAACGTCCTTTGGGGTAGGCTATTCCATGATAGACCTAATATTGTCAGGGTCTACTGCTACTCCCTCTTTAGATATGACATCGCCCAAGTAATGTATTTCCTTCTGGAAAAATTCGCACTTACTAAATTTGGCATAGAGCTGATGTTCTCTTAGCACTTGAAGCACAAGTCTAAGATGTTCCTCATGTTCCTCTCTATTCTTGGAGTAAATTAATATATCGTCAATAAAAACCAGTACAAATTTGTCTAGGAATTTGTTTAGCACATTGTTCATCAAGCACATAAAAGTGGCAAGGGCATTGGTCAATCCAAATGGTACTACCACAAACTCATAGTGACCATATCTCGTCCTAAAGGCAGTTTTGTGGATGTCTTCACCCTTGATTCGGACTTGATGGTATCCATATCTCAATTCAATCTTTGAGAAGATGGAAGCACCTCCCAATTGATCGAACAGGTCATCGATCCTAGGTAAGGGGTACTTGTTCTTTATGGTTACCTTATTCAGTTGTCTATAATCTATGCACAGTCAGAGGGTACCATCTTTCCTTTTCACGAATACGACTGGTGCTCCCCATGGAGACACGTTGGGCCGGATATAGCCTTTGTCCATCATTTCTTTTAGTTGTAGTTTAAGCTCAACTATGTCAGGTGTTCTCATCCTGTAGGGTGTCCTAGACACTAGCACCACTCCTAGTGCAAGTTCTATCAAGAAGTCAATGTCCCTTCTCAGAGGTAAACCTGGTACCTCTTCCGGAAACACATCTCTATATTCTCTTAGTGTGGGGTGGTCTTTGAGGCTTGGTTTGTCATCTTCAACTGATTCCAACACCTGTATCGCATATAGTGGACATCCCTTTATGCAATACTTTCTCACTTGAAGGGCTGATATTCGTCTCATCGAGACAGGTTTTTGGATCCCTTGAAGGGTTATTCTTCTTCCTTCTTCACTTACACATTCTAAGGTTTTATGGTAACAGTCCAGTCTAGCTTTATATGTGGCTATCCAGTCCATACCAATCAACAGGTCATACGATCCTAGGGGTAATACGTTAAGGGTTGCTTGTGTGGGGAATTCACCGATAGTGAATTGGCAAGATGGTATGACCTCCATTACTTTTCTTTTGGTGTCGGTGGTTAACTGTACCAACCATGGCTTGGCGTGTTTATGTGGCTATAATTTACACTTATCAACAGCCTTAGGGGCTATATAACTCAAATTTGAACCAGGGTCAATTAGAATAGACATTGGATGGTTGGTGATCATACCTTCCATCTCCACCACTGAAGCTTGGTGGTCAGCTTGTTTATTATCCAAGGCTGCATAAATTTGTGGCACGCTCCTGGCCACATCATTGACGATGGTAGCTTATTGAACATTGTAAATTCTTCGACTGTTATGTTGTCGGTGCAGGCAGTCCCTCAGTAGATGTTCTTATCCACAACCCCAACATTTCAAGGGTTCTTTCCTTGGGTTATCAATCTTTCCTGGGGTAGATCCAAAAGGTCTATTTCCACTCTGGGAAGGAAAATTTTGTTGGTGTACACTTCGGGTTGGAAATATCATCCTTGAGTCCTTTTTATAGTTTTTAATTCTTGGGGATTTAAGCCCCTTTTTCTAAAATCCTGAACTATTCTTCTACTTCCAGCCTTCACAAGGTTCTATCCGATGCCCAAGTTGTTCATAACAATATCTTGTCTTTCGAATAGTGTGTTCTAGGGTCTTGGGCTCGTCGAACTCAATCATGTTTTGATAGTCCTTAGGTAATCCATTGATGAATCGTTGCACCTTTTCCTTTTCTTCTTTTATATAGGGTACGTACCTCAGCAACTAGAGGAATCTGCTGACATATTCCTCTATGGTGTGTTGTCCCATCTTGAGTTCATAGAATTCTTTAGTCTTTTCATCGAAATACTTTTCCGACAGATACTTCTTCCTGGAGTATTTCTCAAACCGTTCCCAAGATAGGTCCTCTTCGTGAATCCATTTTACGTTCTTAAGGTCTACCCACTAAATGGAAGCCTTCCCATTCAGGTTGAAAGCGGCTACTCGGGCCTTCAAGTTTTTCGAGAAGTCATGGACTCTGAAATACTTCTTTAGTCCAAGAAACCAGGCCTCCGCTTCCTCTCCCTTCTTTATTTCACCGTCGAAAGAGGGTGGTTTGGCCTTCTTGAATTCTTCGAGATTATGATTTTTGGAATGATTTCGCTTCTTCCATTTTCTTCGGGAGTAAGAACTAGTTCTGCTACTAGAAGATCCCTCTGAGTCGCTAGTTTCCTTTCCAGAGGAATTGTCCGATGCTTGTCCCTTATCTTCGGGGTGGACCTTTCTCGAGGTGCTCCTCCCAGTGTGGCCACTTAAAGGACCACTTTTCCATATTCCAGGTGGGCTTCGACTTCTCTTCGTCTATCATTGGTCTATGTGACTAGTGTCAGGTCCATGCTACAATTGTCTTTGTATGTCGGATAAGTTGTTATCACTCCAGGAAATTCTCCTAGGTTGTAAGTCAGAGATGCCTGGTAACTCAATCTTTTTGGAAACTATTTTCTGAATAATTGATGTGGTTTTTGAATCAAGATGAATATCTAGGGGCTGGACTGTGTCTTTAAGACTGTCTAGTAATATCAAGTATCACAAGGCATTCTAAGAATGCAATCAGACAAGGGTTGATCAAATAGAACAGAAGATAGTTGTTGAACCAGATTATACTCATATAAAACAATAAGCACAATGGGTTTAAAAACTAAGGCAATAACTTATGATTTTTAACTTAATCAATCAATTAGTGAGATGACATTCACATGTAGATTGAATAAGCATCAATAAAGAAATCATTCACTCATAAGATATCATAGAACAGAAAAGAAAGGTTTGAAAACACAGATGAAGGAAGCTTGAAATATTTCATATATTAAGAATAAGTCTCATTTACAGTAGCAGCATATAGAACCCAATATCGAACCCTTGGTTCATATTCTATCCTAAGCTTTATAGCTTTACAAAGTAGTTCTGAGATCCTGAAAACAAGGATCAAATATACTAAAGATAGTAACTCAAAATTCAGTTGCAAAAGATGTGGGATGATCCCCAAAAATGAGGTCAATCCCATATTTCATGGTCTTTCTCTCTTATTGATTGTTGGTGCAGTGCAAGATATCCTCCCAAGGCTAAATGATGACTCTCCAAGAGAGGCAAATTCAAATCTGTTGAGGTGGCAAAGTGTCCTGATTTTTGTCTTTGTAAAATGCCCAAATCTAGTCAAAAACTCCTTTTTGACTTTCATTTCCAAAAAATGCCTTTAGACTTTGATGAAACAATTCATAATCAGCTTATTCAGGAAGATATCATGCTATTCCAACCGGAAAATCTGAAAACTGGGCGAAATTCTGAGTGATCTGGAAGATACATCTTTTGGCGGTTAAGGGTATTGAGTTTTGAATGCCTTATCCACCGAAAAGGCCCCCTTTTGGTGGTTAATGAGCGCTCCTAGGCTCGCCTAAACCACCAAAAATCAAAGCACTGTCAAAAATCAAAATCTCAAAACTTTATTTACCTGCATGATTGCATTTAGTTTTGAGAGTTCTTAGAAGAAATTCCCTTCTTTCTGTCACCAACAGCTTTTCATCCAATCTCCTGCTCCTCTCATGTTCCTCTGCTTCCTATAGAGAATGCATCTTTGTTCTATGCATTTTGTAAACCCCTATTCCTGCTAGATGTATCACCATATCTTCCATATCACTGCAACAGTCAACAGCATATTGAAACTCAGGATAGCTTAATGCACCTGTGCAATACTGTCAGAAGCCACGGGCTTTTCCTCAAATATTTTATCAAGTCTACGACCAAAGGCATTTTCAATAGTTTTCTTTGTATATGCATGATCTAGTCATTTACTTCTCCTGACAAGTATTTCAGCAGCCCAGGCCTTGCCAACATCAGTTTGAAATTTCCCTGTGGTAGACTCAAAAAATTCATCCAAAATCTTCCCTCAAAACATGGAGACCTGCCAGGACGAATGATGGCTATATATTAGAGTCCAGTTATATAAGAAATTGAGATGAACCTGCTAGCAGTGACAGAATTTTATTGCAGTGCGAGCCAGGGTAAAGAGGCCTCTGTTATCATACGAATCCATGTTCTTATCCAAGTTCTTTACCAGATTTTATTTCAGACAAGAGCTAATGTTGCACAAGTTGATGCATGAGTTATCTTTTTTGCTTCATCTTGAAGAAGAACACAATATTTCCAGCCATCGAGAGTTAGACCGACAAGTTTCTCAATGTCGAACATGAAATGGTCTTTGAGAACAGATGAGTTTGCAAAACTCAGCGTGAGAGAATGCAACCGTTTATGCTGGTTTCTTTGCATTAGGAGCAAAGAATACTTCCCAAGTGGATTGGCTATAGAACTTGTATAGTTTCTTGCGAACAGCTTCCCCTCATTTTACAGTATGAACTTATTCACTTCTGGATCTGTGGAGGAGATCGTGGGCTTTCCAAACAAGTGGGTTTTAAACAGATTCCCATAACGGGACCTTATGGTGTCTTCAAATGGGTTTGGATTTGATGCCTTCAGGGCATTAGCATAAGTTGTGAATGATAGTGCCACTGATAATGAAAAAAAATCCATCAATAAGCTGCAAGTACTCTCCTCACAAGAATCTTCTCCAATGATGCAACATGATGGTTGGCCAAACTCGTTGACATGTATCAGATTTGTTCAATAGGGATTTCAAACAGTTAACAAATACCTGTTCAGCCCACCTCCACTCGACCATTCCATGAACCAGATATCCTATGAGTTGTTAATTTAACCAATAGAAAATTATACGCTCGCACCGTCAACAAATTTCAACCTTTGTTCATCTATATGGAGGACTCAATCTATGTCGACTGATAACCCATGACAATTTTCCAATAACCACTCAACACAACGTTGTTTACAGGAATCACATGCAAAGATTTAAACACATGATATCAGGGGCATAATATGCTAATTTCATTTAATCAATCTTGTGCAAGACGTTTCTACACTTATTTCCTCATTATATTGCAGAGGTGACTTTACAGTGCCTCTGTATCCAGCATTGTTAACGAGAACATCTATAGAACCAAGCCCTTGCCAGGCTTTTTCTACAGCCATATCAATGTTCTTCTCGGAAGTGTTAACACCAAGCTGAAGCATCATGGACTTGATCGGTTGAAAGGAAGAGAGGGAATTGAGTAGGCTGATTTCATCGTATAGAAAACAAAAGAGGTCCTCCCTACGCACTGTGACCAGAACATGGCATCCATTTCTCGCTAATGTGAGAGCAAATTCGCATCCCAGACATGAAGAGGCCCCTGTGACTAAGGCCACCTTCCCTACTAGATCTTCTCTATAAGTCAACACCTTTTTCTCTGTTTTTCCTTCCATTTTAGATGTTTCCACCCTCTCGTGGGCAATGATAAAACACAAAAAACAACTTCACAAGCGGAGAAAGTAAAATCAAAATTGCAACCTTCGATGATGAGAATAACCAGCAGTCTGTAAATTTCCCTAATAACTATGGCTTGCCTCAATGCCCTGATTATGATCGACCCACAAAACATTTGCACACAAATCATCTGCCTGCAAATCAGGCGTTTGACTATTTGCATTTAGAAAATAACATTGCACCTGCCTTTATTTCCCCTGATTGCATGCTATGACAGAGCACCTATCGTTTTCCTCATGGCATCTTTGCATGGATTCGAGTTGTTAAGTGCTTGTATTTCTCCTTCACATATGGGTGTAATTATCTCATAGCTTGGTGTGTAGGATGCTAGGACTTAGGATTCGACTGTGTGCTAGGCTTGGGATTGAATACACTTGATGTTTAAGCTTAGAACCTTGCATATATAACATATATATTTCTTTTTCATACTATGAGATAATAAACATAAAAATAAAAAATGATGATACATTTTTTATGTTTTATATTCTCTATAACATAGACATGAAAAAGAATAAATGACATTATTTGTATAATGTATTGTAGGTCCGGAGGCATGCTAACAAAGGATTTATGAGCAGAGTAATCAGACAAGAGCTTAATGAGCACTATGAAGTTTAAGATACTGGCTAAGAGTCTGAAGAAGATGATAAATCATATGAAGAATTTATAGAGATGTGATCAAAATACTGGTGCATTTTTTATCGCTAACATAAGCTATGCAACAAGACTACATTAATCTCCATTTGCTTCTCTTGCTCTTTTATCAACCTCTCGTTGTCAGCCTTCTAGCTCTGTAGTTCTATCATGAGGCTCCTCACAGTCTCAGCTAGATCTGGAGGCGTCTCCACCACTCTCCTTTCATCAAAATCTTTGTCTATATTGTGGGAGCCATCCCCCACTTCGTGGTGTGTCACCATTGTATGCATCTGCAGTTTCCCACGGTTGATCGTCCGCTTGTTGTGAAGGAAAAACACTTGTTGTTGGTCAACATTATATTCATTCACAATCAAAGCATAATTCATATTTTTCAAATGCATACACGCAATAGGAAATTTTTCATTCGTAACTTCGGCTTTTGATAAAAGGGGTTATGGTAGAGGGTTACTTCTTTTAAGAGTACTTCAAATGGAGTTTATGCGCAACTCGTTCATGAGCCCAAGCAGGCCAAGTGTTGTAACTATGCTCTGATACCAATTTGTCACACACCCACTACGACAACTAAGATTTTCTTTTTCTTTATGTATTTTCTTCTAGGAACAGAATCCCTAAATTTGTATGGGGCCTAGCACAGACCCTCCCTTCCCCTATCCTCCCCCATGTGTTCGTTGGCTATGACCACAAGCCTTACCAAAAGGCGCTTCCGACTTTCACGATTCGGGGAATCACGATGCAAGCGTTCCCTTGTTCTCTGTCTTTAGAAATGCCAAAACCCGAAAGGGTCTAACATATCCTTAGCTCCTCACTTGGGTCGCTTGTCATACGACCGATCCTATGACCTGGTGCTAACCTTCTAAATGCTTTCAGGGTTTCACAATTCGGGGAATCGCGATGAAATAATTCGGGAATCGTGATGCAAGTGTTCTTCCTTTCCCTTTTAAATCCCCAGAACTCGAAAGCTCGGTATCATCTGGATCTATGGTCCAGATTGTCGACTTGATCAACGGCCCAGATTAAATCCCAACATTCTACCTTTTGGGATTTATAGCAAGGTCTTCACTCCTATTCCTCTGATGTCCAGAACCCAGTGGCCTTAGATCTTCGCCATGTGTCCCTACAAATGGGCGGTCCAGATTCTTTCAGGACTCCTCCTTCCTACCACAAGACCCTGTCCGGTGACCTAGGGCTCATTCACAAAGCGCATCGGGGTTTCGCGTACTAGGATTTCGTGACTGGTGAAGACGAGGGGTCTTGCCCTTGGGTTTCCCAGGTGTTGAAATGCTGAAACCTATTCACGCTAAACGAATTCGGGGTTTCACATATTGGGATTTCGTGACTGGCGAATACGAGAGAACTTTCCCTTGGGTTTCCTGGGTGCCGAAATGCCAAAACCTATTCATGCTAAACCGATTCCGGGTTTCGCGTATCGGGATTTCGCGACTGGTGAATACGAGGGAACTTTCCCTTGGGTTTCCCAGGTGCCAAAATGCCAAAACCTATTCACGCTAAACCGATTTGGGGTTTCGCATATCGGGATTTCGTGACTAGCAAATATGATGGAACTTGCCCTTGGGTTTCCCGGGTGCTGAAACACCGAAACACCAAAACCGATTCGGGGTTTCGCATATCAGGATTTCACAACTAGCGAATATGAGGGAACTTGCCCTTGGTTTTTTTAGGTGCCGAAACGCCGAAACGCCAAAACCTATTCACGCTAAACTAATTTGGGGTTTCACATATCGGGATTTCGTGACTGGCGAATACGAGGGAACTTGTCCTTGGGTTTCTCAAGTGCCGAAATGCCAAAAACCTGAGAGAAGTACTCTCTCTCATACAACGTTTCCAGACTTAGATCACATGATCCTTCAACAGTTTCTTGGGTAACTATCCCTAGGCTTGGTGACCTGACTGAAAATCCTTCCTAATTCACCGAGCCATGAACTCTGTGTCAAGGGTAAGGTAAACTCGTGGGTTTACTAAAATGGTAGTCTTTTCAAGGTACTCACTCTGGCTCTGGAATGCAAGGGAACTTCCCAGGAGGAGGTACTTTCGGGAAATCAAACCAGGACATAGCGTGAGTCAAGTAGATGGAACAAATATCAAGGGAACGGACTCATATTTTGAACTTATTCATTCTATACATAAACCAATTATGGTCATATAAGTATAAGCATGCATACATTGTTTCCGATCAAAAAACCGGGCAAACACTTCTATATAGAAACCATTTATGAGTGTACAAACATGAACAAGCATCCAGAATATTCAATTCAAGATACAAGATATAAACACTTATCAAAAGCACCAGGTGTGACGCGACTGCTGAGAGGGGTGCTCGTTTCCACCCGACTGTAGGCTCAGTGACTCTGAACGGATTTATCACTAGCCACCCTCGAGCTAGACCACGATGCTTGAGATTCTGTCTTCTACTTCCAGATCAATGGAAGTCAAGGACGAAGGTTACTCTCCTTATCCTATGTTTAGAACTCCCTATATTTCTCGAGTTTCTCTCGTTTCTCTTTTACGATCTACGTCGTGCGTGTTCTCCTCCTCTCTACCACACCTCCTCTCTTTCTTTTTCTCTGCAATATTGTGTGTGGTGTAAATTTCCCCATCCATGGTCAGGTCTGGGAGTTGTTACGGATGGGTGGTTCACCCCCATGCCCTCATTAACTCTTGAGGAGCCTCCCCACCTACCAATCTGACAGGAAATCCATTCCAGGGTCAGAGAGATGCTTTGATCTTTGAGCAAGTAAAAAACAGTACGGTACTGGCCCGGTGGAATTTAACGCAACCATTCCAGGTCCCTTCCACCACCTCTCATTAGCCATCGTGGTCTCTTTTAGCACATCCCCCTCCCAGCAGTCATGCAACACATAATCATAACATAATTTACATTCATCGACCTTGTATACAAAGGTCCATCAAATCAAACATTCACATCTTTGAGTTTGCCATAGTTCTTGGCCAATACAGTTATTTTTACAGACTGGGGGAAACAGGGTGTTACATGCACAATATTGGGGATTTGTTGGTGACCTAGAAGGACAAATTCCATGCTTAATATTGTAAGCCTACGGGAAATCAGAGTAGACGGTGGATGTGTTTTTCAATACAAAGAGTGAGGAATTGAGTGTGTAATAGGTCAAGTGTGGTTTACAGGGCAAGTGAAGGCCAACTGACTACAAATTATGAAAAAAGGTGAGAAGGACTTATGTAGTCTATGCACAGATTCAGTTAAAAGAATATTTATATGATCATTTGGCATCTTGGTCTACTACTAAACAATATATTTTTTTTGGGTTTCAAAAGTGGTTGTGCACATGCAAGATTGAGTATTTGTTGCAGGTTTGGACAAAGCAGAAGTTACAACCACCATCGATCATTGATCACTGGAAGTATCAACTATACATATCGTGCCAAGTGATAATCACAGAGAATGAAATTGTGATTGTTAGATGAAGGTTGAGATAAGTCATGACCGTCAGTTCCAAGGTCAGATCGACATGCGATAGACACATCGAAGGTTTGAAGGTACAAGAGAGTTAGAGAAAGATGAGGATCTATGCATGAACAAAATCAATGGTTCTCATGCTAGTCGATAAGGAAAGGATAGGCTCAGATTAGATCTAGGACAAATCCACCAGATATACAGTTGAAAACCTCAGTAGTCTATATCAGTGGATGTTAATCTATGATCGTTGATCATCAGTGGGATCAACGGTTTAGATCCTTTTGGATCTTGGACATCGTAAGAAGGGAGAAGTCCTGAAACCTTCTGACGACCCAATGTTCGATACATGTGGTGATCATCCTTTGAAGGGGAATATCAATGACGATTGGAAGTACAACGAAAGTGTGGTAGAGAAAAGATCTAACCATCTATTCAAACAATAGATCAATGGTTTAGAGGAGATTAGATCAGAAACGGTGATCGACAACTAACATATCGGATCAGACCAGGGGAAAATAAAACGCAAAATATAGTCTGACACTTCAGTCCTGGCATACATCAGCATATGTATGCGGCCACTCAAATATTGACATGTGGTCCATAAAGAAGACAACACGTGTCAGTTCCCATTCAACAATCAGATGTGTGAAGGGTACAATTTAAGGTGACACATGGCAGCCTAGTAAGCGTTGACACATACCGAATCCATGTCAGCAAGTCCACATGGTTGTATGCCATGTCATATCGGATCAGACCTTGGTAATGAGTGGTAAGTTGAAACATTTCAGTGGCCCGGTGAAGACAGATGTAAGGTTGATGTTAGGCTCTGGTTGGCCCACAAATTGTGTGGAAATTGTGTAAGGGACAAATCGACGGTCCAGAGTAGAGTCGAGAGATCGACGACGATCAGATCCTTTGTATTGACCATTGATCATTTCAATTGATCAATGGACAATATTTTATCATCCACCAAATTCAGACGAGAAGAGAGTAAGTTCAGGACGATTGAAAGTAAGGCAGTGGTCTGACATCTGATAAACCCTTTGGTTCCATCCCATGGTCGCATGAGGACAAGCGCTTGGAATCTTAAGAACTCAGGAGACAAGTGAAGAGTTTTTAGCACTTGATGAATATAGAAGGATTAGCGTTGGGTTTTAAGTATTGAGGATAAGCATCGTGAGGTCTAGTGCGAGAACTGGAGATTTTGGGCTCGTAGAAGAATCAAGAGTAGATCGATATTGAAGCTGTGCATAGTTTTAATTTAGAAATTTGCACCTATGGGTATGGAGATCCCCGAGGGGGTATTCATCAATTGGTATCAGAGTAGGAAATTAAATTTTCTTGTGTAGTGAAAATCTACAACAGAAGATTGCAATCGACATATGATTTAGTTGATTCAGAAAGGAGCATGTACATAGGGGTACATTAGAAACTGCAAAGGCAATGTGACAGGGATTTGTCCATTCAAGTGAATTGAATGTGGAAGACAAGATCATGAATATACCTTGTAGGTATAATTTTTTTATAATTAACTATGGTTATGAGGAATTGTGAATGTTGGTAGCAGAGAAGGATTGGTAGCATCATTATAGCTAGTAGAGTTGTGATAGGGACTGAGTAGAGATCTCAGGTGAAGGAATTTGTGGCGGAACCTTTAAATAGTGGATGTTGTAGCTACTTCGAACTGGAGATTGGAAGTCAAGAGGACAAGAGAAAGTGATCCAAGGTGCAGAATCTAGAGGAGCATAGGAGATGCTCAGAGGGTTCTAGGAGACAAATCCACTGGATACCAAAAGGCCATAGCTCATGAGTAAGATTAGTGAGGTATTGAGTGGAAAGTAGAGGAGACTTGCTACAAAGAGAGTCTTGATGAAGCTCATAGTGGACTAGGATAATTTCACAAGGAAGGGAAATGAAAACAATTATTGATGGTCATGTCAAAGGTTCTGGAAGAAGCCACAATAGAGGAAAGAAAGATGCCAAGGGAAAAGGCATAAAGAGGATGAGTCAAGAGGATCTTGATAGAGGATTGGATGAGTTAAGAGAATAACTTAGTTACATTGGAAAACTACTACAAAAGAAAATAGAGGAAAACCAAAGATGGGGTTGGAATGTGAAGAAGAAGGTCAAGTGGCCTGTGATGTAGTTATTTGCAAGAACGTTGAGGAGAAGCTTGAGGAGCTTGAAGCACAGGTTTGGTGCCTTGCTGAAGAAAGAGGAACTCAAAGGATCTAATTTCACACAGAGGTCACTAATAGAAGTCCACTTTTTGGAACTACAGCAAGGATATATCCTTGGAGAGGATGAGGAATAAGAGAGACTTACTGCAAGTCTAATGGTTTGTGTGGAGATTTCAAATCAACATGAGGAAGTCATTACAGAGGAAGAAAATGAGGCTAAAGGGCCTTATGTTTTTAAATATGACATTTTGTGTATGTTTGTAGGTAATGAAGAATGAGAAGGCAAACAGATTCATAATTTTGTCATAGAGAAGGAGGAGACAACATTGTCTCATGACGATGATCAGTACCTAGATCACTTTTTATTAAGTGATGCATAGATGGAGGAGTAGTGGCAGGAACTTGGTGTTGCAAATAAAAAAGAATAATTTGAAGGAAAACACTATGATATAGTGCTTACTGGTTTTGATGAAGAACTAAGGATGTTTGAGGACTAGTTGATCAATCCAAGGATTGATAAAAAGGACTGCATTACAGTTGTAGGTACAAAGTGTTCAGAAATGCTTAGTTGCAACATTAAATATGAGAGAAATAATTTTGAAGATATAATTCAGTTTTTTCCAGAGGAATTGGATATCTCAAATACTTTGAGGTGGAGATACGAAGAAGACATGCAACAACCAGCCAGACAATAACATCAAGTTTGCAGTAATGTTATGTACCAGCAAAAGGATAGACTAGACATGGAGATTGAATAAATGAGTATGTTGATGGTGAAGATGTCTCAGAGAAGAAATGCTAAAGTAAATAAGATTTACATTAGTAGAGAAAATGGACAGTTGCATGAAGCAACAATGAAGCAAGACAACAATGTAGGTAAACAACAACAACATAGGATTTGGGATCTAGGAGGACTTCAACAAATGAAAACGCATGATCAGGAGACAATGAACAATTTTTAACCTTGGGAGTCTGATGCAAGAGAATTTCACCTCCATATCAACCCTGTCAATTAGACCTAGGGGTCTTGACATTACTAAGGGAGTGGGTTCCCTAAACTTTGAATTAATGTAATTTCACATGTTTTAGTGGATTCTAGAAGAATAGGGTTTGTTTTCCATATTTGAAGTATAAAGGCTTAATTGAGAAATTAGTTGAGCTTAGGTAGATTAGCCTATGCATAAAGGATTTGATTGTAAAGCACGAGAGTGCTATTATAGCTATTCATTGCACAATATTGGGGATTTTTTGGTGACCTAGAAGGACAAATTCCATGCTTAATATTGTAAGCCTACGAGAAATCAGAGTAGATGGTGGATGTGTTTGTCAATACAAAGAGTGAGGAATTGAGTGTGTAAGAGGTCGAGTGTGGTTGACAGAAAAAGTGAAGGCCAACTGATTGCAAATCATGCAAAAAGGTGAGAAGGACTTATGTAGTCTATGCGCAGATTCAGTTAATAGAATATTTATATGATTATTTGGCATCTTGGTCTACTATTGAACAATATATTTTTTGGGGGTTTCAAGAGTGGTTGTGCGCATGAAAGATTGAGTATTTGTTGCAGGTTTGGACAAAGCAGAAGTTACAACCACCATTGATCATTGATCACTGGAAGTATCAACTATCCATATCGTGCCTAGTGACAATCACAGAGATTGAAATTGTGATTGTTAGATGAAGGTTGAGATAAGCCGTGACCGTCAGTTCCAAGGTCAGATCGACATGCAATAGACACATCGGAGGTTTGAGGATACAAGAGAGTTAGAGAAAAATGAGGATCTATGAATGAACGAGATCAACGGTTCTCATGCTAGTCGATAAGGAAAGGATAATCTTAGATTAGATCTAGGACAAAGCCACCAGATATACGGTTGAAAACCTCAGTAGTCTAGATGAGTGGATGTTAAGATGTGAACGTTGATCATCAGTGGGATCAACGGTTTAGATCCTTTCGGATCTTGGACATCGTAAGAAGGGAGAAGTCTTGAAACCTTCTAACGACCTGATGTTTGATACATGTGGTGATCATACTTTGAAGGGGAATATCAATGACGATTGGAAGTACAATGAAAGTGTGGCAGAGACAAGATTTAACCATCTATTCAAACAATAGATCAATGGTTCAGAGGAGATTAGATCAGAAACGGTGATCGATAATTAACATATCAGATCATACCAGTGGAAAAGAAAACACAAAATATAGTTTGACACTTCATTCCCGACATACATTAGCATATGTATGTGGCCACTCAAATATTGACACATGGTCCATAAAGAAGACAACACATGTCAGTTCCCATTCAACAATTGGGTGTGTGAAGGGTACAATTTAAGGTGACACATGGCAGCCTAGAAAGCAATGACACATACTGAATCCATGTCAACAGGTCTACATGGTTGGATACCATGTCATACCGGATCAGACCTTGGTAATGAGTGGTAAGTTGAAACATTTAAGTTGCCTGGTGAAGATAGATGTAAGGTTGATGTCAGGCTCCAGTTGGCCCACGAATTGTGTGGAACTTGTGTAAGGGACAAATCGATGGTCCAGAGTAGAGTCAAGAGACCAACGATGATTGGGTCCTTTGTATTGACCATTTATCATTTCAATTTATCAATGGACAATATTTTATCGTCCACCAGATTCGGATGAGAAAGGAGTAAGTTCAGGACGATTGAAAGTAAGTCAGTGGTCTGACATTTGATAAACCCTTGGTTCCATCCCATGGTCGCATGTGGATGAGCGCTTGGAATCTTAAGCACGCAGGAGACAAGTGAAGAGTTTTGAGCACTTGATGAATGTAGAAGGATTAGCATTGGGTTTTAAGCATTGTGGATAAGCATCATGAGGTCTAGTGCGAGAACTAGAGATTTTGGGCTCATATAAGAATCGAGAGTAGCTCAATATTGAAGCTGCACAGAGTTTTAATTTAGAACTCTGCACCTATGGGTATGGAGATCCCCGAGGGGGTATTCATCAATTGGTATCCGAGTAGGAAATTTAGTTTTCCTATGTAGTGGAAATCTACAACAGAAGATTGCAATCGACATAGGATTTAGTTGATTCAGAAAGGAGCATGTACGTAGGGGTACATTAGAAACTGCAAAGGCAATGTGATAGGGATTTTTCCATTCAAGTGAATTAAATGTGGAAGACAAGATCATGAATATACCTTGTAGGTATAATTTTTTTATAATTAACTATGGTTATGCGGAATTGTGAATGATGGTAGCAGAGAAGGATTGGTAGCATCATTATAGCTAGTAGAGTTGTGATAGAAACTGAGCATATCTCTCAGGTGAAGGAATTTGTGGCAGAACCTTTAAATAGTGGATGTTGTAGATACTTCCAGCTGGAGATTGGAAGTGAAGAGGAAAAGAGGATGTTCTCAAGAGAAAGTGATCCAAGGTGCAGAAGCCAGAGGAGATGCTCAGAGGGTTCTAGGAGACAAATCCAGTGGATACCAAAAGGCCATAGCTCATGAGGAAGATTAGTGAGGTATTGAGTGGAAAGTAGAGGAGACTTGCTACAAAGAGAGTCTTGATGCAGCTCACAGTGGACTAGGATAAGTTCACAAAGAAGGGAGATGAAAATGATTATTGATGGCCATGTCAAAGGTTTTGGAAGAAGCCACAACAGAGGAAAGGAAGATGCCAAGGGAAAAGGCATAAAGAGGATGAGTCAAGAGGAGCTTGATAGAGGATTAGATGAGTTAAGAGAATAACTTAGTTACATTGGAAAACTACTACAAAAGAAAATAGAGGAAAACCAAAGATGGGGTTGGAATGTGAAGAAGAAGGTCAAGTGGCCTGTGATGTAGTTATTTGCAAGAACGTTGAGGAGAATCTTGAGGAGCTTAAAGCACAGGTTGGGTGCCTTGCTGAAGAAATAGGAACTCAAAGGATCTAATTTCACACAGAGGTCACTGATAGAAGTAGACTTTTTGGAACCAGAGCAAGGAGATATCCTTGGAGAGGATGAGGAATAAGAGAGACTTACTGCAAGTCTAATGGTTTGTGTGGAGAGTTCAAATCAACATGAGGAAGTCATGACAGAGGAAGAAAATGAGGCTAAGGAGCCTTATGTTTTTAAATATGAGATTTTGTGTATGTTTGCAAGTAATGAAGAATGAGAAGGCAAACAGATTCATAATTCTATCATAGAGAAGGAGGAGACAACATTGTCTCATGACGATGATCAGTACCTAGATCACTTTTTATTAAGTGATGCATAGATGGAGGAGTAGTTGCAGGAACTTGGTGTTGCAAATAAAAAAGAACAATTTGAAGGAAAACACTATGATATAGTGCTTACTGGTTTTGATGAAGAACTAAGGATGTTTGAGGACTGGTTGATCAATCCAAGGATTGATAAAAAGGACTGCATTACAGTTGTAGGTACAAAATGTTTAGAAATGCTTAGTTGCAACATTAAATATGAGAGAAATGATTTTGAAGATATAATTCAGTTTTTTGCAGAGGAGTTGGATATCTCAAATACTTTGAGGTGGAGATACAAAGAAGACATGCAACAACCAGCCAGAAAATAACATCAAGTTTGCAGTATTGTTATGTACCAGCAAAAGGATAGACTAGACATGGAGATTGAATAAATGTGTATGTTGATGGTGAAGATGTCTCAGAGAAGAAATGCTAAAGTAAATAAGATTTACATTAGTAGAGAAAATGGGCAGTTGCATGAAGCAACAATGAAGCAAGACAACAATGTAGGTAAACAACCACAACATAGGATTTGGGATCTAGGAGGACTTCAACAAATGAAGACGCATGATTAGGAGATAATGAACAATTTTTAACCTTGGGAGTCTGATGCAAGAGAATTTCACCTCCATATCAACCCTGTCGATTAGACCTAGGGGTCTTGACATTACTAAGGGAGTGGGTTCCCTAAACTTTGAATTAATGTAATTTCACATTTTTTGTGGATTCTAGAAGGATAGGATTTGTTTTCCATATTTGAAGTATAAAGGCTTAATTGAGCAATTAGTTGAGCTTAGGTAGATTAGCCTATGCATAGAGGAATTGATTGTAAAGCACGAGAGTGCTATTATAGTTATTAGTTGCACAATATTGGGGATTTGTTGGTGACCTAGAAGAACAAATTCCATGCTTAATATTGTAAGCCTACAAAAAATCAGAGTAGACGCTGGATGTGTTTGTCAATACAGAGAGTGAGGAATTGAGTGTGTAAGAGGTTGAGTGTGTTGACAGGGAAAGTGAAGGCCAACTGACTGAAAATCATGCAAAAAGGTGAGAAGGACTTATGTAGTCTATGCGCAGATTCAGTTAATAGAATATTTTTATGATTATTTGGCATCTTGGTCTACTACTGAACAATATATTTTTTTGGGGTTTCAAAAGTGGTTGTGCGCATGCAAGATTGAGTATTTGTTGTAGGTTTCGTCAAATAAGAAGTTACAACCACCATCGATCGTTGATCACTGGAAGTATCAACTATCCATATTGTGCCAAGTGACAATCACAGAGAATGAAATTATGATTGTTAGATGAAGGTTGAGATAAGTCATGACCGTCAGTTCCAAGGTCAAATCGACATGCGATAGACACATCGGAGGTTTGAAGGTTCAAGAGAGTTAGAGAAAGATGAGGATCTATGCATGAACAAGATCAATGGTTCTCATGCTAGTCGATAAGGAAAGGATAGGCTTAGATTAGATCTAGGACAAAGCCACCAGATATACGGTTGAAAACCTCAGTAGTCTAGATGAGTGGATGTTAAGTTGTGACCTTTGATCATCACTGGGATCAACGGTTTAGATACTTTCGGATCTTGGACATCGTAAGAAGTGAGGAGTCCTTAAACCTTCTGACGACCTGATGTTCAATACTTGTGGTGATCATACTTTGAAGGGGAATATCAATGACGATTGGAAGTACAACGAAAGTGTGGAAGAGACAATATCTAACCATCTATTCAAATAATAGATCAATGGTTCAGAGGAGATTATATCAGAAACGGTGATCGAAAATTAACATATCGGATCAGACCAAGGGAAAAGAAAACGCAAAATATAGTTTGACACTTTAGTCCCGGCATACATCAACATATGTATGCGGCCACTCAAATATTGACATGTGGTCCATAAAGACGAAAACATGTGTCAGTTCCCATTCAACAATTGCATGTGTGAAGGGTACAATTTAAGGTGACACATGGCAGCTTAGTAAGCGATGACACATACTGAATCCACGTCAGCAGGTCCACATGGTTGGATGCCATGTCATACCGGATCAGACCTTGGTAATGTGTGGTAAGTTGAAACATTTCGGTGGCCCGGTGAAGACACATGTAAGGTTGATGTTAGGCTCTGGTTGGCCCACGAATTGTGTGGAACTTTTGTAAGGGACAAATCGACGATCCAGAGTAGAGTCGAGAGATCGACGACGATTGGATCCTTTGTATTAACCATTGATCATTTCAATTGATCAATGGACAATATTTTATCGTCCACCAGATTCGGACGAGAAGGGAGTAAGTTCAGGATGATTGAAAGTAAGTCAATGGTATGACATCTAATAAACCCTTGGTTCTATCCCATGGTCGCATGTGGACGAGTGCTTGGAATCTTAATCACTCAAGAGACAAGTGAAGATTTTTGAGCACTTGATGAATGTAGAAGGATTAGCGTTGGGTTTTAAGAATTGTGGATAAGCATTGTGAGGTCTAGTGCGAGAATTGGAGATTTTGCGCTCGTATAAGAATCGAGAGTAGCTCGATATTGAAGCTGTGCAGAGTTTTAATTTAGAAATATGCACCTATGGGTATGGAGATCCCCGAGGGGGTATTCATCAATTGGTATTAGAGTAGGAAATTGAATTTTCCTATGTAGTGGAAATATGCAACAGAAGATTGCAATCGACATAGGAATTAGTTGATTCAGAAAGGAGCATGTACATAGGGGTACATTAGAATCTACAAAGGCAATGTGACAGAGATTTTCCCATTCAAGTGAATTGAATGTGGAAGACAAGATCATGAATATACCTTGTAGGTATAAATGTTTTATAATTAACTATGGTTAAGAGGAATTGTGAATGCTGGTAGCAGAGAAGGATTGGTAGCATCATTATAGCTAGCAGAGTTGTGATAGAGACTGAGCAGAGATCTCAGGTGAAGGAATTTGTGGCAGAACCTTTAAATAGTGGATGTTGTAGATACTTCCAGCTGGAGATTGGAAGTGAAGAGGATGTTCTCAAGATAAAGTGATCCAAGGTGCAGAAGCCAGAGGAGCATAGGAGATGCTCAAAGGGTTCTAGGAGACAAATCCAGTGGATACCAAAAGGCCATAGCTCATGAGGAAGATTAGTGAGGTATTGAGTGGAAAGTAGAGGAGACTTGCTACAAAGAGAGTCTTGATGCAGCTCACAGTGGACTAGGATAAGTTCACAAAGAAGGGAGATGAAAATGATTATTGATGGCCATGTCAAAGGTTCTGGAAGAAGCCACAATAGAGGAAAGGAAGATGCCAAAGGAAAAGGCATAAAGAGGATGAGTCAAGAGGAGCTTGACAGAGGATTGGATGAGTTAAGAGAATAAATTAGTTACATTGGAAAACTACTACAAAAGAAAATAGAGGAAAACTAAAGATGGGGTTGGAATGTGAAGAAGAAGGTAAAGTGGCCTATGATGTAGTTATTTGCAAGAACGTTGAGGATAAGCTTGAGGATCTTGAAGCACAGGTTGGGTGCCTTGCTGAAGAAAGAGGAACTCAGATGATCAAATTTCACACAGAGGTCACTGATAGAAGTCCACTTTTTGGAACCGGATCAAGGAGATATACTTGGAGAGGATGAGGAATAAGAGAGACTTACTACAAGTCCAATGGTTTGTGTGGAGAGTTCAAATCAACATGAGGAAGTCATGACAGAGGAAGAAAATGAGGCTAAGGAGCCTTATGTTTTTAAATATGACATTTTTTGTATGTTTGCAGGTAATGAAGAATGAGAAGGAAAACAGATTCATAATTCGGTCATAGAGAAGGAGGAGACAACATTGTCTCATGACGATGATCAATACCTAGATCACTTTTTATTAATTGATGCATAGATGGAGGAGTAGTTGCAAGAACTTGGTGTTGCAAATAACAAAGAATAATTTAAAGGAAAACACTATGATATAGTGCTTACTAGTTTTGATGAAGAACTAAGGATGTTTGAAGAGTGGTTGATCAATCCAAGGATTGATAAAAAGGACTGCATTATAGTTGTAGTTACAAAGTGTTCAGAAATGCTTAGTTGTAACATTAAATATGAGAGAAACAATTTTGAAGATATAATTCAGTTTTTTGCAGAGGAGTTGGATATCTCAAATACTTTGAGGTGGAAATACGAAGAAGACATGCAACAACCAGCCAGACAATAACATCAAGTTTGCAGTAATGTTATGTACCAGCAAAAGGATAGACTAGACATGGAGATTGAATAAATGAGGATGTTGATGGTGAAGATGTCTCAGAGAAGAAATTCTAAAGTAAATAAGATTTACATTAGTAGAGAAAATGGACAGTTGCATGAAGCAACAATGAAGCAAGACAACAATGTAGGTAAACAACAACAACATAGGATTTGGGATCTAGGAGGACTTCAGCAAATGAAGACGCATGATCGGGAGATAATGAACAATTTTTAACCTTGGGAGTCTGATGCAAGAGAATTTCACCTCCATATCAACCCTATCGATTAGACCTAGGGATCTTGACATTACTAAGGGAGTGGGTTCCCTAAACTTTGAATTAATGTAATTTCACATGTTTTAGTGGATTCTAGAAGGATAGGGTTTGTTTTCCATATTTGAAGTATAAAGGCTTAATTGAGAAATTAGTTGAGCTTAGGTAGATTAGCCTATGCATAGAGGATTTGATTGTAAATCACGACAGTGCTATTATAGTTATTAGTTGCACAATATTGGGGATTTGTTGGTGACCTAGAAGGACAAATTCCATGCTTAATATTGTAAGCCTATGGGAAATCAGAGTAGACAGTGGATGTGTGTGTCAAGACAGAGAGTGAAGAATTAAGTGTGTAAGAGGTCGAGTGTGGCCGATGTGTGCGTCAAGACAGAGAGTGAAGAATTAAGTGTGTAAGAGGTCGAGTGTGGCCGACAGGCCAATTGAAGGTCATTTGAATGTAAATCGGGCCAGAAGAAAAGAAGGCCTTATGTAGTCTATGTGCATATTCAATTAAAAGAATATTTATATGATTATTTGGCATCTCGGTGTACTATTGAATGATATATTGAGTTAGTAATTGTGTTGGGTTTCAAGAGTGGTTGTGCGTAGGCAGGATCGAGTATTTTTTGCAGGTTTGGACACATCATAAGTTACAACCACCGTCGATAATTGATCACTGGAATGATCAACGATCTAGATCATGCCAAGTGACACTCACAAAGAAATAAATCGTGATCATTAGATCAAGGTAGATATAATTCATGACCGCTAGTTCCAAGGTCAAATCGACGAGTAATAGACATATCAGAGGTTTGAAGGTATAGGGGAGTTAGAGAAAGACAAGGATCTATGCCTAAACGAGATCAATGGTTCTCATGCTAGTCGATAAGGAAATGAATGGCTCATATTATATCTGGGACGAAGCCACTGGATCTACAGTTTAAAACCTCAGTAGTCTAGACGAGTGGATGTTAAGTTGTTATCGTTGATCATCAGCGGGATCAACAGTCCAGATCCTTTCGGATCTCAGACATTGTAAGAAGGGAGAAGTCCCAAAACCTTCCGACGAACCGGTGTATGATACACGTGGAGATCATCCTTTGAAGGGGAAGATAAACAACGATCAAAAGTACAATGGAAGTGTGGAGAAGACAAGATCTAACAGTTTATTCAAACAATAGATCAATGGTTCATAGGAGATCATATCAGAAAACGTGATTGGCAATTAACATATCATATCAGACTAGGGGAAAAGTAAGTGCATAGATAGTATGACACCTCGGTCCCGACATACATCAACATACATATGTGGCCACTCAAATATTGGCATGTGGTCCATAAAGAAGACAACACATTTTAGATCCCATTCAAAATTTGGGTGTGTGAAGGGTGCAATTTAAGCATTGTAGATAAGCACCGTGAGGACTAGTGTGAGAACTAAGGATTTTGGCCCTGTATAAGAATTTAGATCAGCTCGATATTGAAGCTCTGTAGAGTTTTAATTTAGAACTATGCACCTATGGGTACGGATATCCCTGAGGGGGTATTCATCACAAAACCTGTCAACCAATTGACAGGTTTTCAACAAATTATATTCCTATAGAATGACTTCGGCATAAACATATAATCCTCTATCATCAAATTTTCATTTTACGGGCATCAAGGATTTAAAATTTGAGGTATTGATGGCACATTTAAGAGGTTTTCACACCATTGGATAATATTGTGATCAATGGTATATGCATCTAGAGTCTAATTGGGAAAGTGTCGATCATTTGAATGCATAACCATCGGATCTACATATGAATCTCTGACCTATATCTGAACGGTGCTTAAAAGGGGACTTCTTCAATTTCCCCCAAAATAATCTTGATTCCTTATGAGGCACTAACACACGGAACATTATAAAAGGTCTAAGAGTTGCATCCTCACTTATGAGAACTAATAAAAAGAGACATCATGGGCACGGATTTGATATGGAAACCAATTAGGATGTGTCATTATTACCCAAAGTGGATGTCATGATCTTCACATAGGCAACATGATAATCAAAGACCCAAGAGCATGTGTGCCTTGCTACCCATGTTCTAGAAGCCAAGAAAAATTGGTTGCTTAAGGAAGTTGGTGTAACGACTTCTTATTCAATGGTCCATCTTTCCAAGAAAGCATAAATACAAAAAAATATGAATCCATAGGGGTTCAAAGGGTTTTGTAAAGTGTGGAAGGCACTCAGAGTAAAAGGTAGAAAAGAAAAAAGAGTGATCTCAATAGAATGATTCCAAATGTTAGTTATAGAAAGTCCAAGTCGGGGAAGTTGGGAAAGTATTAAATCATAGGAAGATCTTACCAATGTATCATTGATTCATTTGAACAGTGATAAAATGGACCAACAAGGCAATTGGAACTCACAATATCCCATGATAAATCTGTATTCAAACCATTGATATGAATTCCAGGAGAAATAGAAACATAATGGATTTTGACTTCCACTTGTATGATTCATAATTGTCCAATATTGTTACTACATACTCAACCCAATTATATGGGTGCCATTCTATATTAATAATTATATATATAGCTTCTAACCAATGGAAAGGGATATCATACATGTCCAACATGAACTAGAGACACACTTGGATACAAATGTTCTTACCCACTTCCTTTGGTGATGTTTGATGAATTTGAGTTGCAATTGTATTATGTTCTTCCTCACATTTCTATCTCCATTGAATATGTCAATCAACGAGGTTGACTCTTATCACTTTCATTAAAACAAAGTTTTTTTTGGTAGATCCATGATGGAATGAATCAAGTCTATGTCGATATGTCGAGAACCAAAAAAATCCTTCATTTATAATATTTATTGATTATCAATTTTGTAGCATCCTCCTTTAATGTATTAGAATTTTGTGCATGGGACATTTTCAAAATTCTATTAACCAATGATATAACCTCTTTGCACCATTTTTCCATGGCATTACATCTTCCCATTTTTCATAGGGTAATCAAACCAGTATGGCTCCTCCAATGTTATTTTATTGACGTTGTCATCCCTTATTTCCCATTTCATTGTATGTGGCCTTCGCAACACTATTTTTGGCAATATCTTGGACTTGAAAGCTCTACCCATAACATCCACTTATAATTCAATTGGCACTAGCTTCTACCATTTTATCTTTAAATTTAGATTTTAGTGCTTCTATCATAATTAACACTGGAGGTCATTCACCCTTGTAAGCTTGGTACACCATATGAACCTTTTCAAAATCTCCTCTTCATGTTACTACATAGATGGATTAGTCGAATGTAAGAATGAAGCTCGACTAAGATATGTAAAATGTGACCAAAATTATAATGACCATTCCTAATGAATAGGTTAAAAAAATGTTATTAACCACAATTGGACCACTACAATAAACTTTGTAACATCTTTTTATTATAAATAATAAATATATATATAATAATATTAATAATCTATTTTTAAGGTCACAGACACCAAATTGGTGTATAAGACCCCCTCCGCCCAGCGATTTGACTAGTAAAGTCTACGGAGGTATGCATACCCTACCCCCCTCTGGATTTGAACTTGTGACCTCTTAGGAGGAAGCACATGTTCTTAACCATTAGGCCCACTCAAGTTGTATTACAATAGGGATTATACAATTATTGCATCTAATTATTAATGAAAACAAAAACAAATACCAATAACATTGAACTCTGCACCTTTTAAAATCAAACTTACATATATGCTCCACAATAAGTTTCCCGTCTCTTCTCTTCCACCAATGAAAACTAAGATTTACACAAACATATTTAGTGATTCCTCCGACTTTTCATTTTAAATCCTCTTCTATGAGTCTTACCATTACCTTGGACTCATTTCCACTATATAGTCACAACAAACAATTATTAAACTTATGGATAGAAGAATTATTTTGAAGTCAAGTCAATATGTCGAGAACCAAAAAAATCCTTCATTTATAATATTTATTGATTATCAATTTTGTAGCATCCTCCTTTAATGTATTAGAATTGTGTGCATGGGACATTTTCAAAATTCTATTAACCAATGATATAACCTCTTTGCGTCATTTTTCCATGGCATTACATCTTCCCATTTTTCATAGGGTAATCAAACCAATGTGGCCCCTCCAATGTTATTTTATTGACGTTGTCATCCCTTATTTCCCATTTCATTGTATGTGGCCTTGGCAACACTATTTTCGGGACTTGAAAGCTCTACCCATACCATCCACTTCTAATTCAATTGACTCACCCTTGTAATCTTGGTACACCATATGAACCTTTTCAAAATCTCCTCCTCATGTTACTACATAGATTGATTAGTAAAATGTAAGAATGAAAGCTCGACTTTTTATTATAAATAATATATATATATATATATATATATATATATATATATATATATATATATATATATATAATAATCTATTTTTAAGGTCACCACTACCACCCTTTGGATTTGAACTTGTGACCTCTTAGGAGGAAACACATGTTCTTAACCATTAGGCCCACTCAAATTGTACTACACATAGGGATTAAACAATTATTGCATCTAATTATTAATGAAAACATATGCTCCACAATAAGTTATCCATCTCTTCTCTTCCACCAATAAAAACTAAGATTTATACAAACATATTTAGTGATTCCTCGAAGTTTTCATTTTAACTACTCTTCTATAAATCTTATCATTACCTTGGACTCAATTCCACTTTATAGTCACAACAAACAATCATTAAACTAATGAAGAATTACTTTGAAGTCAATTCAAATAGTTTGCAGAATGAGAATTTAGAAATACAATAACTTTGAAATCAATCATATAATATAGAGATTTTGTTTAACCAAATTTTTGAAAAAATATTATTGTGTATAAAATATAATTAAAAAAATTAATAAACATAAATAAAATCAATAAATTAGAAATGAATTAATTTTTTATGCAAAATTAAATTCTTCAACCTTTGGAGAAATCTCATACTCACTATTCATTGAAATGACTAAACATAGATTTTAATATCATTATGTAAAATATGAAAAATGTTACAAATTATAAATACATGAAAATTGCAACAATAATATTGGATTTACGGTCCAACCCTTAATATGGATGGACTTTTTGTCTCCCCAAATTTCGAACTGGTGACTTTAACATCACAAAGAGCCTTAACAACACACTCCGTCACCCACTGTTATACACCTAGGGGACCATATAAATTTATTTTAATTAAAAAGGTGTTGTTTAAATGTTTTAGGTTTTGTTATTTTTCTTTAAAATTAGGTGATATAAATTTAGAGAAATCACAATGTTTTATTGTTTAAATTGCATTTTTGAATCTCACAAGATTTTTAACAAAATTAAACAAATAATATCCCCAGAAAAAAGCCAAATCTAAAAAGTTTATTCTACAGCTTATTTAACATAGGTTCTTTAACATATTGAAGGATCAAGTTTGAAGAAATTTCATCACCACTGAACATTGAGGCAACCTCGTATACTCTCCTATCTTGCTATATGATATAAAAAAAATGTGACAGAAACAGAAATCCTCATAGATATAGCAAATATCCAAAATAAAGTTTGCAGCATTGCTCATTATTATATTAGACTATAAACATATATCTACATTAAGCTTTGCAGAAAAACATATATATGATATTGTGAACAGAAATGCTAAGCTTCCATAGAATACGAACTACCATCTTCCATAGAATATGAACTACCATCTTATTTACAGATAGAACAAAATAGAACTACCCGCTTTACCAGCTAGTTCGGTCTACTCCTGTGCTATTTTTACAACCATTGAACACTTTCAAGACACAGAAAAAGTGGACAACTGCTACTTTTGCTCTGTTCTTCATAACACAGTACTACCATTTTATGTGGAGGCTTTCCTTCAAACATTGACAAAGCTGCTAATAAAAAACCCTCAATCCACTGCAATTTGGGACAGTTACGAGCATTAAGCTTACTCTAACGAACCTGGCAGATCTGGTATTTCCTTGCAAAAACAAATATTCTGTATACAAAGCTTTGTCAACTGCCCCAATCCTTGTATGCTCTTGAGCTTCTTACACCAAGAAGCGTCAATCGCCTCCGAAAATCTCAACAATTTCAAGCCTTCACCAGTCCTCTACTCTCGATGTTTTGTGAACATTATTTCCTGTTCATTGAGGAAAAATATACAATATACTTGGGATGAGCAGACTTTAAAATATACAATATAAAATATTCTTGGGATGAGCAGAATTTAAAGATTCATTTGAAACCGAAAAGATTCATTTTAAACTGAATACAAAGGTTGAAATGATTGAAGCACTTACATTCGAGTATCGCTGTAACTTCCTCTGCAGCAAAAAAACGAGGGGACATGGATCCTTGTTCCACAATATTTCTTCCCATGTCTCTCATGTGATCGTGCATTTTTATATTATTTTGTATATCCACTTTCATTCACTTTTTTTCTCTATTTATAAACCCGGCCATATCCTACTTCTGTATCGCTGTATTGTCCCATGAAAATACAAGCAATATCCAAAATATTGGTTGATCCTCTTTACTTAACGACTCCTTGCTGATTTGAAGACTATCTTGTATCTCATGGGTTAGTGTCTGCTAAAGTCGATCCAACAGTTCTGCACTCCAATCACTTGGGATGATAATAACAGTCCATCACCGATATTTTTAAGCCGATCTACCAAATCTGCAAATCTTGAAGCCGGATGTGGCTCGACTTTGTAAAATACCGGAATAATGGTGGCCCTTGACTTCACTGTGGGATCTAGCTCATCCAAACACCATTGAGATAACAATATAGATAGAGGGGTAATTTGTTCTTGACATCATGACCACGATGGCTTATAAACACATCGCAAGAGGTGTAAGAAACCATCGCAGATTGGGAGACCGAGGACTGAACATAAAAAACATTGCCATTGCCCTGGAGGGCGCTGGCCATTGATGGACAGAAAGATGAAGCCGAGACATCAGGCGGGCAGGCAAGTGCAAAAATGATAAAGCCGAGGCAGGTAGATATAGAAAAGACGACGAAAAAGTCCGGGCTAGGGTTGGAATTTGAAATCCAACCAGTCAAATTTGACGGTACCAGAAGTAATGAGGATTTCAACGCAGTTTGATGACGGGTATCCAAGAATTTTAACTCTATTTCACGACTAAATTACCTCGCGATGGGCAATTTTTACCCGTCAAATTCCATCCCTGGTCGGGGCCATACGTACATACGATAGCCAGAACTGCAAGCAACCGTGTGGACGTACGCGTTTGACAGTGAAATACAACCGCATAAGATTCTTTGTGTTGGTTACGGACATACAGGTCTGGCTTGCCTTGGAAGGTGCGGTGAATTTGATATTATATTTGTCGTGTGAATCGTGATATAAGATTTTCCAAACATCCACCAGACGTTTAGCACTTCACTACTTGATTTGAATCGTGATCTGGGTCCTTCTAGAGGACTGACATAGTATGTGAGGGCACATGGGCAGAGTACGATAAGTCTTTATTTTAAGCCTAAAACTATATTGGATGATTTAATTAAAGTTGGAGAGAAGGTAATTGGTTTAGTGACCTCAATACTTTTGTGAAAGGGTACATTAACGCTGCTCAATCAAGTCGACTACGTTGCATTTCATACCCTAATGGTAATGGATCTATCAATCTATTTGCACAAGCAACTAGGTTTCTAAGATATGCCATTACGGGCCTTGCAAGCCTTACTAAAGTCAAGATTGTTGGTATAGCGTTAGAGAGTGCATTTTGGCAAGTAGACAAATGTGTTCAAGGTTTCTTTTTCGTGGGTTTCATAATGGCATTTTCTATTTTGAGTGCATTTTGGCAAGTAGACAAATGTGTTCAAGTGATGTGTTCAAGTGATGCAGGAGCATCCCTCACGACAAGCAACCAACGTGGAAGTGGAAGTCAGCTGGAAGACGTCCAGCACAAGTTTTCGAATTTTCAAAATTTTCCCTTGGAGTTGACGCGCTGAACATAAATGAGACCATTTATTTTAGGCGCCTTGAAAAGAATGTAATCAGACCTCGAGCCATATGCTCTCGTCTGAGATAGCCAGAGGCATTTATAGTAGTAGTTGCAGGTAGATAGAATTAAATTATAGATTAGATAGTTCTCAAAGGAAGAGGGAAAACCGACTACGGACACCCTCATTTGTATCACTGTAACATGAACCAGATAGATTATTATCAAGGAAGAGCATAGGAGAATAGCAGGGAGTTGTAGAAGACATCCATGTACAGATCGTGAATTAATAGAAGAAGTTGATTCAGACTCATGGTTGTTGTGTTATTCTCCATGTATGTGTGTTAATTGCTCTGAGTATTACTTCCTGTTATGCATTTGTTATGCTGTGTATGTGAATGACTTCATGTGTTAAGATAGAAGCCTGAGAGCAGGTGAAGTGAGGTACAACTATTTTCTCTTTGAGCAAGGATTCCTGCAAGGAGTGCAGTTGAGTCGTCCGCAGGAGTACGTTGACAGAAGGCTCGAGAGTTAAACTTTTGTTCTCAGAACCCTCAGAAGTGAAAGTGGGTTAGTAAGACTACTGCTGTAGGGAGTGCGCAGAGTCTGAAGGATTCAACACTTGGGAAGTTGTTGAATGTTGAGCGCAAGGAAGGCGTGCAAGTTCCTCTGAAGAATCAGAGTGGAAAAAAGCTCAGGAGACATAGCACCTTCGTGATATCATTATCGAAGACTGCACAGGAGGATTCTGTGCCAAGAAGTCCTTAAGAAAGGAGAAAAGGAATCGACGGTCAAGATCTCGTAGAGGAGGTCGGCAGGATCCCGTCAACCATTGGATTTATAGAAGCAGTGGAGAGGTTACGGTCGTGCTGGGAGTTCAAGCTCCAGGAGTCGTGGACCGTTAGATCGTGGACCAAACACCCGTCAGTCGTTAGATCCCGGAAAGTTGCGCAGGGGTTAAGTTCTGAGGCAGAGGAGAAATCTCGGAGGAGCCATCGGGATATTAGGCCATCGGGGTTTTGACAAGTAAGAGAATCGAGACCTTGAAAGTTCCGAAATTCCAAGGAGAAATCTGAGCCGTTGATCTCGGCAGGGACACGTGGCAAGGAGCCAGGAATCCATCGGGGATTAGCTCATCGGAGAATCGGGGTTTGCGAGGACATAAAACTCTCGCATACTGGAATCGCGATTCACGATTTCCCGACAGGAGGTTTGAGTTGTACATTTTCGAGGACATGTGGACGAAGATCCTGACGAGTCGGCGTTTGGAGCATCGGAGTTTCCAGGGGTAAGAGTCTTGTACATGTTGAAATCGTGATCCGCGATTTCTCGATTTGATCTGAGCCATTGATCACAGCAGGGACACGTGGAGAACGATCCCAGAGAATCAGAGTTCGGGATATCGGGATTTCCAGTGTCGTGGAACTCAAGCACAACGAAATCGCGATCCGCGATTTTTCGATTTGATTAGAGTCGTTGATCTGAAGGGCACGTGTCCAAGGATCTGCAGGAATCGGGGTTCAGCATTTCGGGATTCTCGATGACGAGAAACTCACGATAGGAGAATTCGCGAAATCCTGAAACACGATGGCCCCACATTCATAGCGTTCAGTGGAGGACAGGTGTCGGAGCATTAAGTCTCACCCTGAGGTGACGACAGCTGTCATCGTATATCGAAGTTCGGAGTTTGGAAGGATCTATGAATTTGTGCAATAGAAATCACGAAATTCCGAAACGCGATTTCCTGATCACCACTGGAGTGTGGGCCATAGGCGCCCTAGTGGAAAACAGGTGTCAAGAAGGTCAGCCCTCGTTGGATTCAACGCCAGGTGGCATCGGAAATTAGAGAATCAGAAATCCAAAGGGTGTGAGTTCTACGCATTTCAAATCTGCGAAGTGCGAAACTCTGATAGGGGGAAGGACCGTAGTCTTGTGGACCAGCAGGTCACATGAGAAAGAGTTAGCCTGTGGGGCTAAAGGGTGCAGAAGGTGCCATTGGAGTTTGGGAATCGGGGATCCGGGGGGCGAGTGATTCACGCCCTTGCAAGCGTCGCGATTTCCCGACAAGAATTTTCCCAATAGAAACAAAGAACACGCGGGTGACCGTTCATCGGGGTTCGGGGATTTGTAAGACCCGATTTAGTAGTTCTAAGGCTCGCGATCACGCGGAAGCCGATTTCTCGATAGGAGGAAGGGGGATCATAAGGAGAATATTCTGTGGGTGCAGAAAAGTCCCGATAAGGGATTTGAAGAACATCTTTTGTTCTTCGGGCCTAGGGAAGAGAAGGTCCTGGTGAGAGCAGACGTGCCCTGGGTGGCCGTTTTGCGTCATCAAGGTTTTTTTTTCGTGGGTTTTATAATGGCATTTTCTATTTTGAGTGCATTTTGGCAAGTAGACAAATGTGTTTAAGGTTTTTTTTCGTGGGTTTCATAATGGCATTTTCTATTCTGAGGAATGAAATAGAGGTGGAGGTGAATTTGATTAGGGGTATTAACATGTTTACTAGGAGTTGTATTTAATATTAAGTTAATTATTAGTGAATGATTAAACAATTTGAAAGGAGTTGACACTAAAATATAATATGTGATAAGATTAGTGAGGCACAGTTGAGGGGCTCTCACTTTTTTCTAGACAAAGATTTAACTATTAGACAACAAGAGGAAAGAAGGGAAGAGATGTCACAGGTTGGGA
>ML778123.1:5097-24311 GCA_009831015.1 Picea engelmannii | reverse complement strand
CATATGCAACAATTATGCAAAACCAACATTAGCATGCACAACCATTATAGCCATGCATAATTATGTACATTTACAACAAACAGAATTAAGATAAACATACACAAAATAATCAGCATATAAACACACATAAATTAACACTTATCTTTGGTTGTAAATCACCAACTGCATGTAGACTTCAGACGTTCCTCCCAATCATAGACTATGTTATTCATACACTCTCAACAACAGGTCACCCCCGATCTGGGGCTATGACTCAACCAGGGAAAAGTCTACCTAATCCAAACTAAGGTCTGACAAACAAGACAATAAAGAGTAATCCCATGTGCCCACTCCAACAACAAATCCTATCTCACAGCCTCTCATTCCCCACAACCTATCCCACCCAAGGAAATGCACCCCCTTCTTTGTTGAACAATCCTTCAGGCTGTCCCACTTACCTTCCAGGGCTTCCACAACAAGTTGGCTACGAAGTACTAGAGATCTGTAGCATTTGGAACACAAGGCTGCTCTAAGAGTTACAACACTCACTAGGCTAGCCCACAAGGAAACATATTCCCAACAATTCTCTCACTTAGAGAGAATACCTCATAGGCCTGACAACCTACTTCTTCAGCCCAAACCACCCAAGGATTTACTGGGTAACAATCAGCTTCAACTTACACTCTCTAGCCAAGGTACAGATGATGGAAAGAATGAATGAGTGAATGATTGGAAGAATGATCAGAATTACACGAAGTTCCCTAAATTATATTTGCATGTTCCTATCTTGACACTTGTCACTCTAGGAACTTCCTTTGACTCTACTTGGTAATTTGTTCCCCTCACTTGGGAACTTAGGATAAATTATATCATAAAGATTCTGACTTAGGAATAATATTATTTTATTCATTGGCTTAAGCCCCCTTGACTTACCAAGTTTTATTAATCCCTTAGCTCCCTTTCCCTCTCATGGAGTCCTATCCCCCCAAAATTTTGTTGATTTTTGTAGCTTCGAGCAGGTATTCTCATGTGCCCTAGGTATTGGGCATGTGGAAATAATCATGGACACCACATTACACTCTTTGTTTGGAGAAAATTGTCATTGGAATGAAGTTGGGGTTTCATGGGTTTGGTGGAGGGCTTTGTGGGTTTGAACTTTGTGTTGAGGCTTCACACCCACAAGAAAGTCTAATTTGATATTGACTTGTGGAGGGGCTTCTATGTTGACCCCTAAGACTTGTAGATAAAGGAGAGAGGTCATTGTGACATTTCATATTGTGTAGAGAGTCAGTGGAGACATGATGGAGTTGGCATAAGTGAGTCTGCACTTGTGTTAAGGAGCTTGGTGATCTCAACAAAGGAATGTATGTAAATCTAGAAAATTTGTCCTACGAAGAAAGAAACCATACAAATCATACAAAAGTGTCTGTACATGTTTTTGTACATGTACGTGAGTTGCAATGGACATATTTTCATATGTATGCGGGTTACAGGAAAGTGAATCACATATGCATGCGGGTTGTAGTGGGTACAATCACATATGTACATGGGTTGTAGTAAGTTGAATCACGTACAAGGTTTCAAAGCAGGAGCAGGTCCGTGTAGCCGACGTCAGCAGTAGTGAAGGTGATGTCAGTAGGTCATACATGTGGTCTGTAGCAGATTTGTGGGAAGAGGAAATTTATAGGGATTTGTTGAGGTTTGGTTTTTTGGTTTTGAGAGGACAAGGTTTTCCTCAGATTTTGGTGAAATTGTATTGGTTGGGAGGCCTAGTTTTTCCCTCAAAATTTATGAATTTTCTAAAGTTACAGAACAAAAAATCTGTGTCTCATGTGTATTGATGATTCATATCTAATCTTGTTGTTTCACTACATATATTTGCAATGCAAAATTGTTCAATGATAACAACTAGGGTTTATTGTTAGCTCACTAAGAAGCAATTTTCAGATCTGAAAATTAGTTACATAGTGCATGTGAAAATTGACATGGTATCAGAGCTTGGGAAGGGGATCATCGTTGAGACACATTTTGGGATACAACACTAGAAGGGTGTTGTTCTTGTTCTTGTTCGTGTTACAGGAAAGTCACAGGAGTTAGCTCTGAGAGGGAGCTAGAATGACTGTTGAAAATAGAAACATGTTAGATGGTCTCTTGTTTGAGACATGGAGCAGACTGTCTAGACGAGGAATTATGGACTATTGCAGCTCGATGGTGTGGCATGTTGGGAGTGATGGTGGTGTGGCGAAGAGCCCGTATCACAATAGTATGTTGTGTGGTAGATTTCCAACCATCTAGATGGACTTCCAGTGGCTTTTCATGGTGAGTTGTGATGGATGTAGCTCAGGTGATTTAGCACGGACAAGATAACTTCAAACATTTGGTAGGTTGATGAGATAGAGTCTTCATCAGGCCAAAGAGTTGCATTGTTAAGGTACGACAATGTATGAGGCATTTGACCCAAGAGGATGAGGACACTTGCAGAGATGTGTTGTGGAAGCCTAGAGTGGACTAGACTGGGTTTCCATCTGTAGCTCAGGATTGTTTAGTGAGAGGACATAAGATCAGTTGTAGTGTGTGTATAGACACTAAGAGTTTTTGATGACTTGGATGATGGACTTGGGTATAATTTCATTGGATGGTCATAATTTGCGTAAGAATGATGCTTTCCTTGGACAATTTCATGGTTATTCCACAGTGGGAACCACCGACACATGACAGGGGCACATGATTTTTTCAATAGCTTCATAGTGTCTGACTCAAGTATGTACGAGGAGCTTGGTATGAGGACCAGTCATGTAGCACAGAGATCTGGAGAAGTGGTATTCCAGATGGATTCAGGGGGTGTGTTGCGAGTGGAAAATGTGTTGTGGGTTTCAAGAGTGTGTTCTCATCCTCAACGATTGAGGAGTAGGGCTATGGATTTTTGTTCCGGGATGGTCAAGTATTATTTGTGCCGATAGGATCTAGCTTCATATAAACAATGGTTCTTGGAGTTAGATAGGGCCAGTATATGAGAGATGTGGCCAATAGTAGCATAGAGATATAAGATGAGGAGAAGAAATTATCTCAACTAGTGGTGAGGTAGGTGGCCCCACCAGTAGAACAGGTTTAAAAGAAGCAGGTAGCTCCACTAGTGGTGAGAAAGGTGGCCCCACCAGTAGCACAAGTTCAGAGGGAGCAGGTAGCTCCACCAGTGGTGAATCAGGTGGCTCTACCAATGCTATAGGCTTACAGGGAGCTAGAGTTCAAAGGGAGTCTTCCCTCAGGATCCAGTGGGGAGGAGAAGCCTCCCAAGACTGTATAAAGGATAGTGGACAGGGATAAGGTGGCTCTAGAGGTTGTGTAAACTCAAAGGGAGTATGAATTTTTTGTTATTAATAGAAATTTTATATGTGTTGCACAATTGTTGAAAGGGGGGAAGTTTTCCAAGATAGACCATGGATGTTATGAGAGAGATGGTTAAGGGAAAACAAGAATGGTTGAGATGACCCTCACCATACCAGTACCTACTGGGTGTAATTATTCAACAATCCTCTAACCCAGAAATGAATTACCAGTCAGGTTGGTAGTTGGAAGGCCATCCTCAAAAGTCAATGAGGAGATGGGGTAGGGCACCCATCTGTAAGGCTTCTAGGCCTAACCATGGATTAGGATTCATACCAACACAACCTTGCATAGGAAGGAAATAAAGGAGGTAATTCGGGCAGAGAGACAAATCTGCAAGATAGAAGAGTAGAGAAAACACTCTTCTGAGAAGAGAAGAGAGGATACTTCGACTCTGGAGTTTAGAGGAAAAGTCGAGCAGTAAGCTCATTCTGGCTGAGAGAAGCCATGGGCAAGGTTTGGCTACAAGCTGATAAATGAGGTTGACGAGTGCCTGAGGAAGTACTCGTCCATACCTCCTTTCTTGGACTAGAGAAAACCATTTGCCAATTTCCTGTGGGAGGAGGAGAGTAACCTTCATCCCTAACTGACATGGAGCAAAGAGAAATAATATCTCTCAGAGCATCATGTTCTAGCTCGGGGGTGGCCAGTGGTAAATCCGACATGAGTGGTTGTGCCTATGGCTGGGAGGAAACATGCACCCCTTTCAATGGTTGCTTCACATTTTCCAGTTCTTATAATTATTTTCATACTATGTGTATTACATTGGATGTGATGATGAAATGTTTGTGTTTATGATTTAGTCTTTTAGTATTTGAATAGTTATTAGAAATTATCTTTGATTTCTGTAAACTTTTATATCTATATGATCTTTGATTTATCTCAGTTTAGCTGCTAGAGATTCATGGGATGGGAGTCCGCAGGAGAGTCAGGGTAGGAGCAGCTAAAACGCCTAAGTTGTGTCAATCCTTTGAATTAACCTTAGTGGGAATGCCAAGTTCATCTTTGTGGGAGAAGGGAATTTTCCCATCAGACTATTCACCCATTTGACCAAGGGCTCATGCTCATTTTCTTAACCCCTTTGCTGCAAAAAGGATTTGCGCTTAGCCCATGATATTTTCCAAGAGACCCATGTGACCAGGGCCTGGGAACCCTGGGCTAGTCCAAAAGGGGCTAGCTCATTCGACTTTGGGACTTTGGAACTTATGATTCCATAACCCTCGAAAATAGTCGAAGGTCGAAGTCACGAATTGATGAGGGTCGTTGATCTAGGGATCCAGTGTAGATCCCTCCCAACCGTTAGATCAGACTTAGGAAGGGAAGTGTTAAGTTCTTCAGCGAAGTCCTACTTCGGGAGAAAAGGAGTAGTCTACTGTCGAAAACTCTTGAACGTTGTAGTCGCGGAGTAAATCAGGACCATTGAAAATCGAGGGACATGTTTCTATAGATCAATGGTTATCCAAAGTTCCAAGTATTCAGCGATATAGGGACGCACGAGTTACCCCGAAGCTCTGCAAACCGGAGTAATCATGGTCGTAGATACTAGGTACATGTGGCAAGCGATCCCATAGTTCGGAGACTTCATACTCCGGAGGAACCTGGCCAAGATTCTACGAAGTGTGAAAATCACCGAAGTAAATCTCTACCATTGGTCAAAGAGGACACGTGGTGCCAAATCCAAGAGTCCGAAGACTTATCTCTTCGAGGGATTCACGTCGAGAGGAGTCGGTAAGCTCTGAAGCCCGGAATCACGAAGTAATGAGGACCATGGATCTATGGATCCATGTGGATACATCTCAACTGTATGATGGGGGTTGACATGGTACATTTACGTCATCTTGGGTGATGTGGACCCACAACTAAGGTGCCACGTGTCACCCAGATTTGGTTGATTAACATATCCCTTATTCTTGTTAGGGCATGAAACATGCCACCCCTTATTGAGGACACGTGTCACCCTGGCACTCGTCGCGTGTCAGCTTCTGGTTCATCCTCCCCTGGCCAATGTGGTTGATGACGTGATCGGGACTCCGAGAGTTTGGACAACTTGAGGATTTCAAATGATTTGGGGCGTGATACAATATAGGAATATCCAACATAAGACATCGAATGTTGATCATCGAAGGGCTAAGGCCACGTGGTGAGATTTCGGGAGTTCAAGAGTTTTGGGTTGTCCATGAAAAAAGGGATGTCCATGAAGATATTCGATCACCGAACTTCAAATGTTCAATGACGATTGTCGATCGTCGAAACGCTGATTGTTGACCATCGAACGTCAAAGAAAGGGATGTTCATTGTAAAACATCAAACGGTGATTGTCGAATGGATAAGGCCACATGGAAAGATTTCGGGACTTTGGGGATTAGGAAAATGGTATGTTCAACACCGAACACCAAAGACCCCAATTAACAATGTTCGGGTAACTTCGTGAGACCATAACTTGCATACCATAGCTCAAATTTTAGTGCGGAAGTGACCATTGGAAAGCTCGTGGCAAGAAAAATCCAATGGAGATCCTAGAGTCAGGATTTGAGATAGTTAGGAATAACGAAATTTTTATGCCCCGTCCCTAGAAAGGGTATTTAGGGGTTAGGTGTGTTACAAATTGGTATCAGATCATGGCAACAACACTCGACCTGCTTGGGCTCGTGCACGAGTCACATAAAAATATTATTAGAGAACTTATGGGGTAACACCCTATCTTACCCCCTTCTATAAGAAACTTGTATGAACCTCTACTAAGGAGAGGAATGACACCTTATACTGTTGATATATGTTTTGGAAGTTTGCATTGTAGGTTGCTAATGTTTCCAAATAAAGGACTGACTTCACCTTGCAATGATATGTGTTGTCCATGAATTGGTGGATTAGTAACTAACAAAAAATGTTTTATCAGCACTCAAGCAGTCAGTGAAGAACATGCGAACTACAATGTAAATGATGGTGACACATCAAGAGTTGGGGGAGAGATCCCACAATACAGAGGAAGAATTTGATGAAAGGAGGGTGGTGGAAACCCCTCCAAATTTGGTCAAAACTGTAAGAAGCCTCATGACATAATTACAAAGTTATAAGGCTGACAATGAAAGGTTGATCAAGAAGAAGGAAAAGAAGATATAAATTAATGTAGTCCTACTGCAAAGTCTATCAGATATACAAAGGCAACTGCAACATGGTCCAACTGCCAGTCATGTGGATAGGCATCATACTAAGAAAAATCTAAGTCCACCTGAGATACAGAAGCATGTTCCTGAAAGTGGCCACACCAAGAGGAGAAACTCAAAGAAGGCCCAACATGGAGCCAAGAGACATCCAATGGAGTATTCCTCTATTCAGGACACCGACAACTCCAAGGAATCTTCTATTGACAAAACTAGTTCCCATTCTAATACAAGAGGAAAGAAGAGGAAACATTCCAAGAGTCATGACCCTAAAGAATTCAAGAAAGCCAAACCACCCGCCTTCGATGGAGAGATTAAGAAGGGGGAAGAAGAATAACTTTGAATACTCAACACGAAGAAGTACTTCAAATTTCATGACTACTCTGAGAACTTAAAGGCTCAGATAGCCATTTTCAACCTGATTGGGAAATCTTCCATTTGGTGGGAGGACCTTAGGAATGTGAAAGGAATCCATGAGAAGGAATTGTCATGGAAAAAATTTGAGAAATAATTCAAGAAGAAGTATCTATCAGAAAAGTACTTTGATGGAGAGACCAAGGAGTTCTATGAACTCAAGATGGGACAACTCACCATAGATGAGTATATGAACAAATTTCTAGAGCCGATGAGGTGTGTACCCTATACAAAGGATGAAAAGGTAAATATGCAACGATTTATTAGTGGATTACCTCAGTCCTACCGGGACATAATTGAGTTTGATGAGACAAAGACTCTAGAAGATACTCTTTGAAAAGCAAGGTATTGCTATGATAAATTCAAGAGTAAGACAGAACCCCATGAAGACTGGAATAAGAAAAAGAATTTGGAATTCAAGAAGGGGTTTAAACCCTCGAGATTTAAGAACCAGGGGAAGAGCTCTAGGATGAGTCTTCCTGCCAGAAGTGTGTATCAACATAATTTTCCATCCCAGAGTGAAAATAAACCCTTCAGAGTAGTTCCAAGTAAGACTGATAACACGAAGAGAAAACCCTTGAAATGTTGGGGTTGTGGAGAGGAACATATGTTGAGGGACTGTTCACATAGGAAACAAAACAATGGGAGGGTATACAACGTCCAAGATGCTACCATAGTCAATGATGTGGTTAGGATCCTACCACAAATTTATGCAACCTTGGATAATAGAAAAGCTAACCACCAAGCTTTAGTGGTGGAGATGGAAGGTATGATTTCCAACCATCTTGTTTCCATTTTAATTGACCCTGGTTCTAATTTGAGTTATGTTTCCCCTCAAACTGTTGAGAAATGTAAATTGCAACAAGTTAAACATGTTAAATCATGGTTGGTTCAACTATCCATTGGAACCAAAAGAAAAGTAACGGAGGTCATACTAGGATGCCAATTTGCTATAAGTGGGTTTCCCACCCAAGAAAACCTAAACATACTCCCTTTAGGATCTTATGACCTGTTGATTAGCATGGATTGGTTGGATGCCCACAAAACCAAGTTGGATTGTTACAGTAAAACTTTGGAGTGTGAAAATGAAGAAGGAAAAAGGGTAACCCTACAAGGGATTCAAAATCCTATCCGAGTGAGACAAATATCAGCTCTCCAAGTGATGAAGTGTTACAGAAAGGGATGTCCCTTGTATGCAATACAAGTACTAAACTATTTTGAGAATGACAAACCCAACCTAGAGAACCATCCCGCATTGAGAGATTATAAAGATGTATTCACAGAAGAGGTACCAGGTCTACCTTCAAGAAGGGATATTGAATTTTCAATAGAACTTGTACCAAGGGCAATGCCAATGTCTAGAACACCCTATAGAATAAGTACACCAGAGCTAGTTGAGTTCAAACTACAGTTGAAGGAGATGTGGGACAAAGGCTACATTTGGCCTAGTGTGTCTCCACGGGGAGCACCATCCTTGTTTGTGAAAAATAAAGATGGCACACTCAGAATGTGCATAGATTATATACAACTCAATAAGATGACCATCAAGAACAATTATCCCTTACCAAGGATCCATGAATTTTTTTACCAACTAAGGGGTGCTACAATATTCTCCAAGATTGACTTGAGGTCTGGATACCATCAGGTCCGAATTAAAGATAAATACATCCACAAGACAACCTTTAGAACAAGATACATTCACTATGCAGTTGTGGTGGTGCCATTTGGGCTTACCAATGCACCATCCACTTTTATGTGCTTAATGAATAACATATTCAAAAATTTCTTGGATAGGTTTGTGTTGGTTTTCATTGATGATATACTAATATATTCCAAGAATAGGTAATATCATGGAGAACATCTCTAGCTAGTACTCCATGTACTAAGAGAACATCATCTCTATGCTAAGCTTAGTAAGTGTGACTTTTTCCAGAAACAAGTCCATTAATTAGGCCATGTTATTTCTTAGGAAAGAGTGGCAGTTGATCCTGACAAGATTAAAGCCATCATGGATTGGCCTACCCCAAAGGATGTATTTGATATTATATCCTTTATGGGCCTAGCAAGATTCTATAGGAGATTCATAAAAGGATTCTACAAGATTGGTTTCCCAATCACTTCCCTTCAAAAAAAGGGGGTTAAATTCATTTGGACATCAAAATGTGAAGAAAGATTTGAAGAGATGAAATACCTTATAACTAATGCACCTGTGTTGAAGATTGTGGACCCAAAAAATGACTTCCTTGTGTATACAAATGCCTACAAGGATGGGTCATAGGAGTCCTTATGCAAGAAGGACATTTAATTTGCTACAAATCCAGAAAATTGAATGAGCATGAAGCCAATTATGTGACCCACAATATGGAATTGGCTGCCATAATGCATGCTTTAAAAATGTGGAGGCATTACCTCTTAGGTAGAGTATTTTTACTTATGACAGACCATAGTGGGTTGAGGTATTTGTTTGACCATCCAAAACTCAATGTGAGACAAGCTAGGTGGATGACTCTCCTTAGTGATTTTGATTTTGAAATCAAACATATCAAAGGAAAGGAGAATAGGGTGGTTGATTCCCTTAGTAGAAGTACGAAAGTAGTTCACTTGGCATCTGTAAGCACCAGTGAATCAGACATCAAAGAGAGGGTCAAAATTGCACAATAAACAGATGCATTTTTCAATATCATAACATCATACCTAAAGAAAGAGCCCACAAGGTTGAAGTATGAAGGTTATCAGATGCTTAATGATGACCTGCTGAATTATAAGGGAAGATTATATATTCCAAATTATGATGACTTGAAGAGGTTCATAATGGATGAACTACACAAAAGACCATATATTGGTCATCATGGTTATCCAAAAATGATCACGACCACTAGGAAACTATTCTATTGGCATGGAATGAAAAAGGACATAGATGATTACTTAGCTAAGTGTCTAGAATGTCAGCAAGTCAAGGAAGAGCACCGACACCCAACAGGGTTGTTGCAACTCCTACAAATTACCGAATGGAAATGGGAAACCATCTCCATGGATTTCATCATAGGATTACCAAGATCAACCAAAAAGAATGATGCCATCATGGTAGTTGTGGAAATACTAAGCAAGGTTGCTCACTTCATACCATTCAAGTCAACTTGCAAGGCAATAGATATTTCCAAAATCTTCATGAAAGAGATATTCAGGCTGCATGGCATTCCTAAGGAAATTATATCCGACATAGATACAAAGTTTACTTCAAACTTTTGGAAGTCTTTGTTTGTTGGTTTTGAAACAAAATTGCTCTTTAGTACAACCTATCACCCTCAAACTGATGGGAAGATAGAGAGGGTAAACCAAGTGTTAGAAGACATGTCAAGGATGCATGTAATGCATCAACCCAAGAAGTGGGAGGACTACCTACCACTGGTAGAATTTGCCTACAACAATGGCTATCAAGAGTCATTGAAAATGAGCCCTTTTGAAGCCCTCTATGGAAGACAATGTAACATTCCAATCAGCTGGAACAACCCAGTAGACAGAGTTACAATTGGTCTAGATATGCTAAAGGAAATGGAACAAAAAGTAATTCAAATCAGACAAAATCTAAAGATAGCCCAGGATAGACAAACGAGATATGCAGACATGAAAAGGAATCCTAGAGAGTTCAAAGCAGAGGATCATGTGTATCTCTAAGTTAGACCTAGGAGAGGCTCTTTGAGGATGGGAGCTTGTGCCAAGTTGGAACCTCGGTATTATGGATCCTTTGAAGTTTTGGATAGAGTAGGACCAGTAGCCTATCGGCTAGCACTTCCTCCTAGAGTGAAGGTACATAATGTTTTCCATGTTTCTTTATTAAAGAAGTATGTACGTGATTCTAATCATATTATTGACCGATCTATGATTCAGGTGGAACTCGAGGTATAATACCTTCTAGAACATCAATGCATAATAGATAGGAAGGAAACCCCACTCAGGAACAAAACCATTGCATAGGTCAAGGTGTAGTGGAAACACTTTGGCATAGATGAGGCTACATGGTAAATGGAGGATGCCATGAGACATTCATATCCATTTTTGTTTACTTATGCACATACATAGCACATCAATAGATAGAACATTGAGGACAGTGTTCCTTTAAGGGGGAGGGGATTGAAATACCCATGTTTCCCCAAGTTTGTAAATATAACTATAACTAGCCAAGAGACTATGGCAAACTAAATATGTGTGAATGTTTGATTTGATGAACCTTTGTATAAAAGGGTCAATGTATGAATTTTCTATTATTAATAGAAATTTGATATGTGTTGCACATCTCTTGAAAGGGGGGGAGTTTCCCATGATAGACCATGGATTCTATGAGAGAGATGGTGAAGGGAAACCAAGAATGGTTGAGATTACCCTCACCAGACTAGTACCTACTTGGTGTAATTTCTCAACAGTCCTCTGACCCAAAAATGAATTACCAGTCAGGCTGGTAGTTGGAAGGCCATCCTCAAGAGTTAATGAGGATATGTGGTAGGGTACCCATCTGTAAGGCTTCCATGCCTGACCATGAATTGGGATTCAGACCCACACAAGCTTGCTAAGGAAGGAAAGAAAGGAGGTAATTCAGGAAGAGAGACAGTTTTAGTGACCTAACCCCTCATGTAGGTAGAATAATATATTTCCATGTAATAAAGGTCAATATTAATAAGGCTTAGAAATAAGGAAGAATAAGTCCAATGTAAGAAGACCTAATAGAAGCTTTCGCTTCTAGAAGGATCTTCCTCTAGATGGTTCATTTGATAGACATATTTAGTATAAATAGGAGTTGAGGGTATGAGAACTTTTGTCTTGGATATTATTGTAATAGAGCTCTGCTCTACTGGACGTTTCCCCCTCAAAGAGGCAAGTGAACATTGCTCTCGGTAATCAAAGTGTTATTTCTGGTGTTATTTTGTTATCATCTTGATACTATCGTGGTGTTGTTCTGGTTAAATTGTTGTTCATCTGACATTTCTAGCTATTTATTTATGTTCTGCATACTTTTTATATCTGGAATATTACAATTGGTATCAGAGCACCTTCCTTGGTAGAAAATTGTGGGTTAATGTTTTTTCAGGGTAGAGACATATTCTGGCATCTTTAAGCTACAAAGATATGTCTTTATGTGCATAAACCTGCAGTTGGGGATTCATACACATAGGAAATACAAGTGGTACTTAAGCGCACATATGATGGCCACCCTTGTAACCCATGTTGGTACCCCTTCGAGTGGTAGCGCATCAGAAAACACCTGTATACGGATCGACCTAGATCTCCTGAAGCCCTCTGTAGATAAACTGATCAGCCACTTGACTGCTATAGTGCCACCGAGAACAACACTCGGGAAGATACTCTCTAGTACCTGGGTAGTTGGGTAGTAGGGCTAAGGGTACGGTCTAGCCTCCTTAGTTGGTGCCCTGAGATATTGGGTTGTGTACTACTATTGGACCCCGCATGTATATTAGAAAGCTATAGCATAGGGAAAACCCTTGTCTGTAAAACCCTTGAATACCTAACCCTTGGCACGGAAACAAAAATAGAATAGATAAGATATATTGCGATACAACTGTGTCTCCTGCATTCGAGTTGTGAACTTACTACACATTTCTTCCTGTTAAGCATTTGGAAATTTCATCACAACAATATTCTTCAAATCGGAGTATAACTCCATAGGAGTAAAAAAAAAACAAGTCTAGATCCTATTGGCACCATTATTTGATACCTATCCCATTGGCTTTCTCTCTTCGCCCTAATCGTAGTCATAACTATCATTTTTCAGCAAAAAAAAAAATTGTGGACCCAACCTCCTTCCAACACCCTTATTTGGGATTTATCCCATTGGATTCCCCTTGTCGCCCTGATCATTGTGATACACTTCACCCATAACCCATTTTTTGTATGGTTGCACCCATCCCTTTTTGTGTTCCCTAGTCATCATGGCCCATACTCATAGCCAAGACTTGGAAGCTCGCTTCAATACCTTGCACTCTAATTTCACAGAAACCCAACAAGAAGTGTGATAGATCAATGCCAATATTCTCTCCATCAATCAAAACATGCATTCCTCCATCATGGCTTTAATCGCTACCTCAATCGAGGAACTGAGACAAGATCTCAAACAAGACATTACTACCTAGCTTGAATCTGTCGCTACGACGATATGCACTAAGATGCATATCCCTGTATATCTTCCCTTATTTGACCCACCTTTCCATACCAAAGGTGAAACTTCCTCTCATTCCCATAATTTTCAGCCCCATCACTTTCAGCGTGACCTACACCTTCTGCGTGTGGATGTGACCAAATTTGATGGATCCAATCCCATTGGATGGGTAACTCAAATGGAACATTATTTATCTTTGTATGGCATTACAAATGAGTTGGCCAAACTCTGGTATGGTATTCTACATCTAGATCAAGAACGTTTGTGATGGTGTCAATGGATAAAAAATGCATGCCAAGGGTATGTGCCTTTGACACACTTTGTGGAAGATATTTATGAATTCTTTGACACTAACACCAACCATTTAGGCCATTTGACAAAGTTGAAACAATCTGGCACAGTGGAAGACTTTATATCTTCTTTTGAGTGACTGGATTTTCGTACAGAGGGCATATCTAATGCTTTTTTCTGAGAATGTTTTATTAGTGGCCTAAAGGATAAGATTCGTGCTCATGTCTGCATGGCTCGGCCTCAGAGTTGGGTGGACACTACTAAAAGAGATAAGGAAGCACAACAAGTTGTCTCTTCTCAAAACCACAAACCCTCCTTTATTCCTCACACTAAACCAGTAACTCCCACTCCTCCTTCCACTCCACTCAAGATCTAGAAATTGACCAGGGCTGAAATGGTTGAACACCAACTCAAAGGCCTTTGTTATAATTGTGATGACAAATATTTTCTGGGACACAAGTGTAAGGAACAAAATATTTTTATGGCCATCTCAGAGGATGTTTCAGAAGAGGATGTTGAGGCGCCCCTTGTGTCTGTGTCACCTGAACCCACAGAGATAACCCCTCCCTCAGACCCTCCTGAAGTAGAACTGGTCATTTCCCTAAATTCTCTCACTGGCTTCTCAGATCCCCAAACCCTCAAGCTAATTGGTTACATCAAACATATGAAGGTCATCATTCTTGTTGATAGTGGAAGCACCCATAATTTTATTCATCGCCACATTGCCCAATAAAATAATTGCTATATCCAGGTAGCCAATAATTTCCAAATCATGATTGCCAATGGTGGGTCCATGAAATGTAGAGGGCATTGTGAAAATGTGTGTCTCCAAATTGGTGACTACCATATGAAATCTCATATGTTTTCTATCGACATGGGTGGTTGTGACATTGTGTTGGGTGTGGAATGCCTAAGGACTTTGGGTCCCATTCTCATGGATTTTAAGGACTTAACCATGCAATTCAACCAGGAGGGCCAACAATATAAGTTCCAAGGCATCACTTTCGGTTCCCCTGAGATCATTAGTTCCCATCACATGGAAAAGCTACTCAAAAAAGTTCATTATGGCGTTATTTCCCAACTCCGTTCCATCCAAGCCATTGAGACACCTTATGTGCCACAGGAACTCCAATCCATCCTCTCTAAACATCAAATGGTTTTTTGCACTCCCCAGGGACTCCCTCTTTCCTTTTGTGTTCATTATCATTCCATTCCCCTTGTCCCAGGAAGCCTTCCTCCCAATATCTGTCCCCATCGTCACCCCTTTTACCAAAAAAATGAAATTGAGAAAATGGTTCAAGAACTGCTCAACGCAAGTGTTATCCTCTCTAGTACGATCCCCTACTCTTCTCTTGTGGTCATGGTCCTTAAGAAACAAGGTTCTTGGCGCATGTGTCCTGACTTCTGTGCCCTCAACAAACTAACCATTAAAAACAAATTTCCCATTCCTGTCATTGATGACCTCTTGGATGAATTGAGTGGCACCCAGTCCTTTACTAAACTTGATCTTCGTTCAGGCTACCACCAGATCCTTCTGAAAGAGGAAGACATTCCTAAGACTTCCTTTAGAACTCATGAGGGCCACTATGATTTTTTGGTCATTCCCTTTGGCTTATGTAATTCTCCATCCATTTTCCAAAGCCTCATGAATCATGTCTTCTGTCCTTTTCTCCATCATTTTGTGTTAGTTTTCTTTGATGATATCCTCATCTACAATAAAACCTAGACAAACATGTTAGTAAAATTTCTTGTCCTGGGCACAAGAGTATTCGGGTCTGCAAGTCGCATGAGAAGTGCCCGAGCGCAATGCAAAGAATCTCACTTCAGGCTTCCAAACAAGTAGGCGGGCAAGATTATATTGTTGATGGTCTAGATTTATCCAAGGGAGAAGATCGACAGTTGGCAGGAAATCGCGGCTAGTGGAGGCGCACCGAGATTAGCGCATTGGATAGCGCCCATTGGGTATGCAGGAGAGGATGGTATATGTCCATCCAAAGGACGTTTGGCGCGAGATCTAGTCGCGTCGGTGTTTTGACACTCGAGAGTTCGAAGGGTGAGAGTTTCATGCCATTCTGCATCTCGAAACCCCAAACCCTGAAAGCACTGAAAGTGCTCAAAGTCGGGCCCACAGTATCGAGAAACAGTCTCAGTCGTCCATCTAAAGGGGACACCTGGTGTGTGCGATTAGGCTCTTCGCCGTTTCACCCATCGCGATTTCGAAATGCAAGGAGCGGTTGCCTCATATCTCTGATGTGCGAAGTGACGAAAGCATCCGGGACCCAGGCCCACAGCATCGTCGGGTGAGTTTAGGATCGTCAGATTTGAGAAGGATGAGTGGCGCCCAATTGAGCCATCTCGGTGTTTCGCCCATCACGACTATGATAAGCAGGGATCAACCCCTTCCTATTCGCGAACGCCAAAAGCGCCTGCGGAAATAAACGTAGGGTCATAGCCTGTGGTCACTTGGGAAATAGGAAGAGCTTTGCAAAGGGGGCCAAAGGCGTCGGGTCTAGTTGTCGAAAGGTTCATCGTGTCTCCGGGTTCCATTTGATTCGACCTCAAGCCTGGTTTTCTCTTGAAGTAATTGAAGGTGAGAAGGGGTGGTTGAAACCTCTCCTCATGCATTAAGTATAGGGTATGGAGAGTCTGGCAAGCGGTCTACTCAAGAGGGTCCTGTGTACCATTTCTTCCAGAAAATCCATGCCGAGTCTTCGACCAGCCAAATGAGGTTTGCACATGCTAGCTTGGCTCTTAATGGCTTATCTACTTCCCTTGCAGGAGCCATGCGCAGTTAAGGTGGCATCTGACAAAGAATAGTTGTCCAAATTTGGCCGAGGGGACACCAAGTCTTGGGTGCACGATCAGCCAGAGTCTGCATGCGCAAACTGTTAGAATACATGCATACACAATGTTTTTAATGCAGCGTCTTGTTTTTTATGCTGTTGTTGTTTTTGAGTATATGTAGGCGTTTTCGCCATTTTTGTAGGGGATCGATGGTTGAGCTAGGCTCCCGATTGTAAAGTTTTGATGCAGCGTTGGTCACTCTGGTTAATGTATAAGGCATTGAAGACTTCTTACTTTATGGATGTCAGCCTCTTTTTCCATCTCTTTGTCTACTATGTTAGAACAGCTCGGAATTGGAGGCTCTAGTCGAGTTGCGCTGTTGTAGGATGATGTAGGTTGGATCACTACAACGGTCGCAGCGTTTCTAATTAGTTCTTGTGTTTTCTCAGCGCTGGAATGGGTTGGAATTGGAGGATCTAGTCGAGTTACCCCTCAGCTCCTTGAAACTCTGGACCAAGAGGATCTTGGCTTATGAGTTTTTCTTCCTTAATCTTCTGAAGGCCTGTTGCCCGAGGCAGTCTTGCTCACCCTTCTCACAAGTCTTCCATCTACCACCCTTTAAGCAACCTACTGACGGAAGTTGGATCAAGACCTCCCTTGATTTCTACATACTAGACCCTGGTTCTTGTGTCAATGCTGCTTTCCTGGGTCTCTTTCCATTTGACCACCCCCATTCATTAAATCGTGACATAAAAACTGATGGGCGTTGCGCTTTGCTCCTGCAAGAAATCCAGGAGTGACTTATGTTGCCAACATTTTTGGCACCATTGCCGGGGACGAAGTTGAAGATTTTCCCTGGGCAGAACGACATTGAGCCTTTGATTCTGAAGGTGCATCAGACATCAGATCCCTTCAAGATTGCTACTGTGCACCTGGCAAATCCACTGTGGTGACTCCAAGGTTTCCACATCACTATTTCAGCTGTGGCTACTGTTAGCACACCTGAAAGGTGACCCTAAGGAGCTTTCTCGAGAAGGTTTCAGCAACTGCTTTCTCATCCTGAGAAGCTTCCTAGGGTAACAACAACGTTAGGATCTGGCCTTTGATGGTGAACAAGGACTAGACACATTCGAAGCTGTGCATCTTTCACCTGGTGACTCCATGATTCAAGGATCGATTGGCGACTCCACTGGTTTGGAATGGAGAGAATCATAGCTCGAAGGTTTGCTCCTTTTAATTTTTCTGCTATTCCTGGTTTTCCTAATGCTGTCCCTTCTCTGAATGAATGGGGCGATTATTTGCCCATATTTGGAAAACGTGAAAAGGACAACCCTGCTCAGCACCTCAGTGAGTTTCATGAACTCATGCATCAGTGGAAGATACATCATGAAGATGTATTACTGAAAATGTTCATGTTCTCGTTAGCAGGGGATGCTCATAAATGGTATCATTCTTTACCCCCTGCTAGCATTTCTTCACTCAGTGAATTCCATGCAGCCTTCACTGCCTATTGTCAAGAGTTTTATCCCTCTGTGTTAGTTTGTCATAACTGTAGTGAGGGATACCACAACTCTATACCGGATGAAGCCATTTCAGACATAGGCTATGAGGATGATCCTGATGAACTGGGTCATAGCTGTGTCCTTTCTCCTCCCCATTCATCTGCAGCCGGGGGGGTTATGAGAGTGATGAAGTTCCCAGGGAAGAGGATGGCACTCTGAGTGAACTAGTGGTGCAGGTGATATTCCCCACTCCCCAGTGTGAGAAATTGGAATCTGAAGGAAGCAAAGAGGATTTTCTAGTCTTCGACGCAGATGATCTAAGCAGTTCTTTTGAAGAGATTATTGAAGATTTTTTGGATGCGTTAGCATATACCCCCAATGAGCCTGTTGTCTCATATTTAAACAAAGAAGCCATTATGGAAGAGGATCATTCTTTCTTCCTTCATGAGATTTCCTATGATGTATTTACATTTGGGATTGAAGAGAAGGATCGAGAGACCGTTCCCTTTTTACAAGATGGGGGAGTACACGAAGAAGACGAGGAAGAACTAGAAGAGCAACTAAGCGCACTTTTCTTTTCCTATCCAGAGCTAGTCAACGAGCAACCACCACCCGATATCAGTGACCCTACGACAGTTGTCCACTCACCTGTGCTTGTTAGAGATATTCATCCACATGGGAACATCTGCGTAGCAGAGGAGGCTGCCTGTCGCCAATTTTTTGAGATTGGCCACTCATTCTATGACCCTGTCAGCAAGTACATGGAGTGGCATTTCCCCTATGCCTTGGAGCCGCCCTATTTCATCTCAACTCCATCCCGTAAGGAGGAGTTGAAGAGTGTAACCGTTTTGCTGTCACGGTTACACCATATGCTGATGATCATTGACAGAAGGAAGGAGCTTCTATCCAGGAAGCTGCTTGAATGGCTATGGTGGAAATCTACTTTCACCTAGCCCCATGTAAAGTGTTTTATTAGTTTAGGATTGTATATAAATAAGCTCCTTTGAGCATGTATCTTTATTTTGTTGCTTTTATTTTTCGGCTTGTATTTTCAGCAGCGGGATGTTTTGAACCTGACTCCATAGCCCAACAACAAGGCACTGAAACTGCAAAATGAGTCCTTAGAGCATCATAGGGACGACTCCATCCCCCATGGAGCCTAATGTTAGTAACATTTCTTGTCCTAGGCACAAGAGCATTCGGGTCTGCAAGTCGCATGAGAAGTGCTCGAGCACAACGCGAAGAATCTCATTTCAGGATTCCAAACAAGTAGGCGGGCAAGATTATATTGTTGATGGTCCAGATTTATCCAAGGGAGAAGATCAGCAGTTGGAGGGAAATCGTGGCTAGCGGAGGCACACTGAGATTAGCGCATTGGATAGCGCCCATGTTGAAAATACTAATACAACTGAGAGGGGGGGTGAATCAGTTGTATATAAGCTTAAACAATTTTGCACCTTCTTAACAATTATTAATATTTCTTCATGTGTTATCAAGCAACATACAACATATGGACAGTAAGAGTAAAGA
>ML778122.1:480811-560363 GCA_009831015.1 Picea engelmannii | reverse complement strand
ATGGTGATGGTGATGCTCATGATCTAGTCATGAAATAGTCTAGACAACTATATTGATGCTACCGGGTAAATGGTATGTTTTTGTGCTCAAGACCATTACCTGTAATACCTCCCTAGCTAGGAGGGAGTGTTAATATTATGGTAGTTGCAGGAGGTATTTACCTCCACGTGTGAACCTGATGAGAATAGAAGACTCCAGAAAGCAAGAGAAGACCCTAATGAGTTGGCTAATAACCCTAGAAGTCTTGTCTGCTCAAGAAGATAATTTATATTAGGTTATTAGCCTCTAGAAGGAGAAGTCGACCAGAAATAATAATAATATACTGAAAAAACACATATCCAGAAGAAGAAGTCAGCCCCATCAAATTTGGCAAAACCAGTATAAATACAAGGCGCCAGTTCTCATTTGACAGCATCTCAGAATTTTAGTTCCCAGTTTGGTGCGCACTGCAGTTCCCAGTTTAGTGTGCACATGTGGAGGAGAGTTGCAGGTGCAACTACAACAGCAACAAGTTTTTAGTATTGGCTTGACTATCTCTTGGCTAGGGTTTGGACTATCTGATCAGTCATTTGTGATGCACTATCCTTGGGGGAAGGTGTGCTACCCTTTGATTGGCTATCTAGCCTAGGGTTTGCTTCCGGAGGAATTCTTAGTCAAGGTTAAGGTGCTCGGAGGGTGGCTTCGGCCTATGGTTGGGTGACGAGGGTATCGTCAATGGTAAAATGAGAACACCATCTTCTATATTCTAACAAGTTCTCCAGACATGGACATCTCAAATTATTTTTTCATTTCTTTTGGAAACTTTTACCTCATTTCATCAGCATTACTTTCAAAAATGATATCATCCACATATACCACAATAATTAACATATATTCTTGAATTATTTTTATGTAGATATTTTTATCCATTCCTCTTCTGAAACCTTCTTGTCATAAGTACTTATCAAGTCTTGAATACCATGCTTTTTGATCTTGATTTAATCCATAAAGTGATTTCTTTAATCTATAAACATAGTCTTCATTTTCTGATAATGAAAATCCTTATGACAGTTCAATGTACACTTCTTCCTCTAAATATCCATTTAGGAATGTTGACTTGACATCCATCTGATATACTTTTAAGTTCTTCAAGCTTGCAAATGAAAAAAATATTCTAATGACTTCTAATATTGCAACGAGAGCAAAGGTTTCTTCAAAGTCAATGCCTTCTACTTGAGCATACCCTTTACACACTAGTCCTACTTTATTTCTTACCACTTTTCCTTCTTCATTCAAGTTATTTTTGAATACCCACTTTGTACCAATCACATTTGCGTCTTTGGGTCTTGGGAAAATCTCCCATGTATGATTTTTCTCAATATAGTTTAACTATTCTTCCATAGCATTTACCCAATGTTGATCATTATTGGCTTCTACAAAACATTTAGGCATTTACTTGTTCAAAACTACTTTATGATTTTCTCCTAGTCTGAGTATTATCATTTTTATCACTGAGAATTAAGTTCTCTTTATTATTTTTCTACAAAAACCTGGATGGTGCTTGTGTGTTTTGGAATTCTTCTTCTTCTTCATTTTATTTTTCCTCTTCTTCATTTTCTTGTTCTTCTTCTTCGTCTTTTCTATAATCTATTTCTTCTGCTTCTAGTTGATTCTTGTGTGGTATTTCTTCATCTATTTTGAAATTTATGCGTTCCACAATGTTCTAAGGTATTTATTTATGACATCTATAGGATTTTCATCTTGGTGAGTAACCAAGAAAAATTCCTTCATCTGCTCTTGAGTCAAACTCTCCTATGTTCTCATCATCTCATTTGATGTAACATTTTCTTCCAAAGATTCTGAAGTGTTTGATGGATGTTGATGGACCTTTCCATGGTTCATAAGTTGTCTTTTCACTATTGACTCTGATTTGTCTTATGTTTATAATCTAGAGAACAATGTAAAATGATTCTCTCCAAAATATGTCTCACAATTTTTCCTGATTTAACACTATCCTGGTGATTTTTTGTACATATTTGATTTTCCTTTCAACTAATCCATTTTGTTGAGGAGTTATTGCAATTCAATATTGTATTCTTACTCCATGAGCTTCAAAGAATTATTCAAATTAAATTGTTGTAAATTCACCTCCATTATCTGACCTTAAATATTTGATTTTCAAATCAGTCTCATTCTCAACTAAAGCTTTGAATGCTTTAAATTTTTAAGAAAGGTAACATAATTCATTCTTGTATAATAATCAATGAGAAACATAAAATAGATTTCTCCTTTCAAGCCTTTTTTTTTGTTTTTGGTCCACATAGATTCGTATGCACAAGTTCCAATGGCTTGGATGTCACATATTCCTTTGCCTTGAATCTCACCCTTGATTATTTTCCATGCTGAAAATGCTTGCTGATAGTTCTTGAGGTTTTTTTCATATTTGGAATATCTCTTACTGCTTGTTTGGAACTAATTTTTACTAGGTTGTCAAATTTCATATGACCTATTCTTTTATGTCACAACCAAATTTCATCTATCTACCCCATGAAACATTTTTATCCATTAATTTCATCAATAATGTATTCGTTGTTTGGGGTTTTAATTTCTTTTGCAACCATCTTTCCTGAATCTTCTTTTCTGATCTCACATTTTTGGGATAAAAAAGTAAGAGTGTGTCCTTGTTCACACATCTGGCTTACACTAAGAAGATTGTGCTTCAAGTTTTCAACACATGTAACCTTTTCATCATTAGATCTTCCATTGTCAATATGGAGAGTGCCTTTTCCAACTATCTTTCAACTTCCATTGTCTCTAAAGGTAAAATTTGACTCCATTCTTCTTTAGGGTGATAAAATTTGGTTTATCTCCTGTCATGTGCCTAGAGCACCCACTGTCAATGTAACACTTATCCTTCTTATTTTGTGCACACAACACATCTTGAATAAAAAATGGTTTTTCTTTCTTTTATTCCCTTTGCTCTTGATTTCTTTCCATGATTTTCAGGGCTTCCTCTTTCTGGATTTTTCTGAAATAGCTTCTATAGAATTTTTCTATATGTCCATAATTATTTCAGGTATAACATATAATGTTATAGTTTAAAAAAGGGAAAAATGAGTTGTAATTTCTCCTTGAGAATTAATGGGCGTCTATGTTGTTGTCCCTTATGTAACCACCTCTTATGTTTGTTCCAAAATCTATTTGTTTATGACTGAAACCATTGAAATAATAAAAATAGAAAAATAAAGAATTTTGGTAGTTGATTGTGTGATTCGGTCTTGATGGGAAAGTCTTGTTGATCATGTCTTTCTGAGGAATATTTGTCTTCTATGCAACATATTGTTCTTGCTTCCTGTTGTCTTCAACCTTGATAGATTTTTTTAGTATACCATTATAACCCTTGGTCCTTTCTTCACTTGAATTTTTTGAAGAGGTTGAAGTCTCTTCATTAGCAACTTCCTTCTTTTCATTGTGACCAAGACTCGTCTTGCCAAATGGTGATCTTTGACAGTTTAGGATTTTATTCAAGGTTCTAGAACTCTTTTCAAATTTCATACTAGTATGTGATATTTCTAATTCCTTTCTTAGGAAAACTATTTTAGATTCTAGACTACTACACACACAATCCTTTTCTTTTAACTCGGATCTTAAGACTTCTTCAACTCTCCTTGCCTCTTCTACTTGATTTTTTAGGTTGATGATGATTTTTTTCAGATTTATCAAAACTTTCTTTTATATCGAGCATTTCTTTTCATCACTTCTTCAAGTACTCCTTTTGTAGACATTTCTTGTCCCTCGGTTCTTGTCCCTCGGTCTCTCTATTTAATTTATAAAACATATGAGCTCTCCTTCAAGATCTACTTCTGCATCAATTTTGGGATTGCCTTCCTCAGTTAACACTGAATTTCCATTTTCTAGGATATCAATATATCTTTCTAGACCAATAAAGAGAATTTATTATGTTTCATTGGCACTATCATCATACAATCTATTGTCCTCATTGGTATACAAATTATTCATTTTTCTGGAGAACATACTTTTCTTTTTAGTCCTTCCCTTCTTGTACATTTTGAATATGGCATCTTCTTCTTTATTTTTATTTCTATTTTTATAATGGAATCTAACATAAAGTGTCCTAATTATCCACAATTAAAACATTTGAAGGGAATATTACCTTTTTATCTACCCGACCCTCTCTTGAGATTTCGGACAAAGTTGGATTCTTCTTCATCTAATTCACTATGTAAGTTGTCACGTGTTTTGTATTCTTCTATCTTTATCTTCTATGATTCCTTGAATGGTGCTTCCTTCCTTGTTGTCTTTTCTTGTTTATTTATTTTCATCCTCATTTCATATGCGGTGAGAATTCCATGTAATTCATCCATTGTCAGATTGTCTAGGTCCTTGATTTCTTCAATGGCATATATCTTGGAATTAAATCTTGAGGGAGGTGACCCATGCACCTTTTTCACAATAATGGTTTCCTTAACCTCTTCACCCAATCCTATGATGGTGTTGACAATGTTATCTACTCGAAGAAAGTAGTATGCAATACTCTCTTCCTCTCTCATTTTAAGGGTCTCAAATCGACCTCTTCATGTCTATAATTTTTCCTTCTTGAATTCGTCATCTCCTTCATATATTTTATGCAACTTGTTCCACATCTCTTTTGTTGAATAAAAATGTACGACTTTGAGAAACTCTGATTCTTCCAGACCACATTGGATTGTACTCATGGCCTTAGAATCATAGTAACTAAGATTGTTTACAGCTGCATCTGCAAGTGGAGTTTTGGAGTTGTGTAACCCTTCTCAATTGCACTCCAGAGGTCATACCCAAGTGCCTTCAAATAAGTTTTCATTCTTATGATATATAATGCATATCTTGATCCATTAAATATTGGAGTTCTCTTGGTAGAGAAACCTTCTAGTTTGTCCATGTGTGCTACAAACACTCACCTTCATGTGGTTAAATTGTTTTGAATGAACCTTCTCTGATACCAATTGTTGGCACGCTTACTTATACTAAGACGGGGGAGTGAATTAGTATAAGACTTCCTTTTAGTTACATACAATATTTATCAATTTATTTATTTACTAGCCATAAGTAGTTAATGATATATATATATATAATCAATCATACAATACACAATACACAAAAAATTAATGTGGAAACCCAAATGGAAGAAAGCCATAAAATATATTTTTATAAAAGGATGTAAGTACCAACCTATTGTTACAATATTCATAGGCACCAACCTATAGTTGCAATATTTGCAGGCACCAACCTACATGAGACACCAATATCCTTAGGTGAGCACCAACTCAATAAGATGCAAGCACCAACCTACTTAAGACACCAATATCCTCAAACTATCAAAAATATGAAAACATCTCTTTTCTTCAATCCTTCACCTGCACAAATCAGTTTCTCTGTCTTTGCTATCACAACACTCTCGACCAGTTCAGAAGCTACATGATTTCATAAATTCCTTTTAATGTTGCACCTCCCAACCACCCTTAGAAAATCACATTTCTCTTCCTTCCACTTAAACATACCTTATCTTCTCTTCCAAAATTCACATACTCTTCCTTTTCGCACTATTTCACTCTTGATTCTTTAAACTTAGAGCTTCTCACTCTACATCTTCTCAACACACATACCTTTCAGAACGATCAGGGCATCGTTATTTATATCAAATCCATATACTCAAGGGTTTATCCTCAACCAAATCATGCTCAATAGGTTGGCTCCATAGCTCTTGACTCTCTATTAAATCAGATTATAGAATACCTCCATGAAAAATAGTTTCAAATTCCTTTCTTCGCATGTGGCCTTGCTCATAGACCCTTAACACTCAACAACTATTCGATCTGGTACTTTTATTGAATTCCAATTGTAGATATGTTCTCTGGTCTCCAGAACACTCAACACAACACTCAATATCCATCTAATCATCATGGAATAATTTATTTCCATTGATTTGTTCCTTGCTCATCACAAAATGCAATATGATCTATTTTCTCAATAACCATCCAATCAGTTTCATGATCAAATATCATATGTTGATCTAGTTTACCACATATTGGGATGTCAGACCATTGGGATACCAATATATGGGCCCATCAATTCGTTAATTTTTCAATGATCCTCCTTTAATATAGCATATCGATATGTCGATATGTTGGGTCCCACTGTTACGGTATCAGACCACTGGAACATTAGAACTATTGGGCCCCTTGGGCCTCTCGCCCATGAGACTTCAATCATACACCTTTAACCTTGATTTCACAATAGTCATACGATATGGTGTTGGATTAGATCTTGATCGTTGATATATTTTCCTTGATATCAGGACCACCGGGCCCTAGCCTATCGAGCCCTCAACACTCATTCCTTCAACCATTCAACCAATATCTGATATACCAGTGTAGCATGGATGTTGACATGGGATTCATATGCATGTCCTCACTGAAGTGGAATTGTACGAGGTCTGACACATGGCACTGTACAGGGTTGCTGGCATCACCTCCATGTGGACCCTTGTTATGTGTGTTGGATGATGTGGTTGTTGTTGAGGCATCGACCACTGGGCGCTTGGGACTTCAATATTGTGTCTTTACTATGATATTTCAGTATGCAATATTTCCGGTATGGAACCTTCTCACTCTATGTTCTGACCACTGAGTCACTGGGATTATAGGGGTATCGACCCCTCGAGCCCGTGAAACATTAACACTGTGCACACTTTGAATCTTTCGATATCCGATATTTGAACCTTGTCATGAAACTATGTTTCTAACAGATCAAATCCCCATGTTCCACATGTATCTCCTCATCACGGGGCTTTCGTATTGACACGGCACATGAGGTGACCTCCTTTTGGACCCTCATACTGACTTGACTGCTTGTTATGGCATCAGTGTTGTATATGGTGTGGCCTCTATGTGGTTATTGATGTGGCATCTGAGTTGGCCCACTAGGTGTCCACCCAATTCGTATCAGGCCCCAAGGACTTTAACAATATGCATGTATGATTCAATAAGTTGATATCAGATCACCAAGACACCAGGCCATCTTCGTATCGGGCCATGAGGCCCCCAAAAATTTTAGCAATGCATTTTCAAGTTGGTATCTGATATCTGATATGTCGAGGTCACAATCCTTTAATCGTAGTTGGTGATCTCCGGAGATAAATGGTCAGGATTTAATCTTCTAAAAGTTAACGTTGCGCGCATGGTTATGTGAATTTCTCGTTTCTATTCAAATGTTATAATGTGGCCTTTTCATTACAAATCCTTCAAACATGATTTTCCCAATGAATGTGGGATAAATCAATTCTCTATTTACTTTGGTCTGATTAACTGGGACCTCCTCTGCCAAGCTTCTTACTACTACACTCTTGTCTGAGATTTTTCTGCACCATCGAGCTTTAGGTTTGGTTCCCTTACCAGACTCATTTCTTCCAAGCTCTTCATTCAATTCAGCTTCAAACTATGATTACACATATGATTTATGCAACTTAGAAACCCTCTATCTCTTTATTTCCTTATGCTTCCTTTCTTTGTTTGGTTCGGTTCCATTTTATCATAGCAGTCTCCCCTGTCATTGACAACAGTTAGTCTCCACCTTCGTCTGACATCCATGATTGTAATATTCATGTGTACCTTTGACATCAATGACAACACAATTTCCAACACATAAGTTCCAAGCGTAACATGAAGTAAAGCGCATATGATGTGAAACATACACATGAGTGGTATAGATGTGGTATGGATAGATAAATCAACAAACCATTAAAGGGAAATCTTAATCATTATAATGGAGTGTGTCCCTTCATTCTCTAAGTGTTTAGCAAGAACTTGACCATGTTTTAAACAATGCAATTTGAATATTTATGAATATTTACAACACTATAGTTTAAGTGTTTACAAGGAACTTCAGCTTGTAAATTTGTTTAAGTTCATGGTCCTAAAATAAATGTAGAAACAAGGAAAGCTTTTAAGTCATGCAAGTTTGTAGGTCTTACATATTCTATGTTCTAAAATATTTGTGGGTTTTGCAATAGGGATTTGTGGGTTGGTCTAAGTTCATGGTCCTAAAATAAATGTAGAAACAAGGAAATTTTTTGAGTCATGCAAGTTTGTAGGTCTTGCATATTCTATGTTCTAAAATATTTGTGGGGTTTGCAATAGGGATTTCTGGATTTAGGTTTAACAGTAAGAAGGTTGTGCAAAAGACGTTTAAAGCTTGTGATTGACCAACTAAAGTTATGAAAGTTTCAAATGCGAACATAGATAGATAAATAGACGCAGAGTGAAATAAGTCATCATATAATCACATTAAATTAAGTTGCAGATTCAGTTGTATGATCCATTAGGTTTCATAACTATCATATAAAAATAGAAATCGGCACTCTATATATTGTAAAAACGATTAAGACTTTGTATAATATCTATCTTGTTATCCATGGAAAATGAAAAATGGTGGAAGGTTGTTGTTTTTAATAATACTTCTCCTAATACAAGTCATGAAAAATGTTGAAAAGTTATATTTTAGAAAAATACTTATGTTATCCTTTTCCAAAAATACTTGTGCTTTTTCATATAATGTAAAAAAGTTATGCCCTTCCAAAAATACGTTGTCTTGTTTTTTTGATGTAACTCGTGTATTGGAATATACACGAAATTGTGGAAAGTTAGCCTTTTCATAAAATACCAGCTTTGTGTTTTTTAATAAATTGTGATTTTATTTCCAACTCTGCATGAAAATGTAATACATAATTTCATTGCAAAAATGTTGGAAATAAGATGAATAATACATGAAAATCAAATGTAAAATATCGACCAGGTTAGTACTAAACCCTTAGGGACATAATTGCTTGGAACTGTAAATACATATTGAACAAATCCATTCAATCCATTCTTAGCAAATTATTAAGAAAACAAATAAATATTAATCCATTGCTAATCAATTACCAATAAAATAAATAAATATTAATCCATTCATAGTGAGTTACTAAGAAATAAATAAATATTTTCATTTCTGCAAGGTAAGTCGAGGCATTTAGGCAACCTTGAACACATGCCTAAAAAAAGGCAAACATTTATAGTAATGAGAATAAGAAATTTGCAGTACTCTATATTATTGTTACTATAGGTATATCATAGATCCTCTTATAAGATGCTCAATATATCAGCTATGGCTTAGAATCTTTGAGTAGTTATATATCATAGCAACATTTCTATGAGATAAATATGTATAACAATATATGTATATCCTATTTTCCTACTAAACATGAATATAAACCCTAATACACGAAGGGATCATTGTAGCTACGTTTCTATTGTTGAATGCACCTCGTTGAATGAATTGTGAAATGGTAAGGATCTAAGCTTACTCCGCACTAGCAAAACCTTAGGGCCCAAAATCCAACAAGTCTCAAGTTATATCCATATTTAAAGAAGGCGGTGCAGAATTAGAATTCAATGTGAAAATTACTGAATTTTTTTCATTTTCACATGTTCAAATCTAAAGAGGTAGGGTATATATGAGATTCTCTTGTCCCACAAACAAAGAAATCTCATATACTGATGTAAGAGCTTGATAATAACCTTAAAAATAAATTATTATTATTATATATATCAAGACTTTTTTATTTCACCTAATTTGTCCTTACAAGGTGTAAAAAGAAGAACACCCTTTCTCTGCCTGAGCTTGATAAATGTGGAGAGAATATCAGTACCCATTTCGTTCTCTGCAGCACTCTTATTAGCGAGCTCACTTCTTCTAGACACCACAAACTGGCTTACAAGTTCATGGACTATATTTTTGAGTTCTTAAATTTCACCATGTTCAGGCATTTCATGAGTTTACATACAGCAGGAGGGATGATTAGATTATAAGCCCATGCTTCAGTGGCTTCATCGAATGCTTTGAAAAAGGAAGCTGGAGGAACCCTGCTGTGATTTCCAAATACCATGCAAGTTGAACCATCAATTGCAAACCGAAGAAATACATCCTGAAGATCCATAATCGAATCCTTCTTGTAGGTCTCTTCAAGAACTGGAACAAGCCTCTCTTTGCACTAATTTTTGTATAAAAATTATTCTGTAATCCCGGAAATCACCAACTTTTCAGTATTATACCAATGGCTTGCCTTTAATACGCATTGGCCAATGATCCATCTCCGAATAGATCAAAGACCCAGTCAGGAGAAGCGCTGGGAAAATTAGCGCAGTTGTTATCAAGAATGTATGCTAAATTTGGACTGCATGTAATGACATGGAAATATGTCTTGAAAAGACCGGACATGAAGTTCATACCGTCTAATCCTGCTGCCCATTTGTAGAAATTGCGGAGATTCACAGTAACAAAGGCGTCATTCCCATGACAGGCCAATTCAGCGGTACATTTATGTCTCTATTAGGTATGATGAAATACCTGCAGATCAAAATGATTAGGATTGGCAAAGCAACCACAGTAGCCAATCCGCTAAAGTTGATCTCCATCCACTGAAGGCGAAATAATTGATCCATCAGGGGCATATTAGAAATTTCACTGATATATAATGATATAGAAGAGTCACGCTGCGATTCCAAGTGGAAATTTCAGATGATAGACAGGATGATGTTGGGGAACTATTAGGTATACCTGACTCACATTAGAAAATTTAGTGATATAAAAGAACCATGCTGCGATTTTAACTGGCAATTTCAGATGAGAAAAGGATGATGTTGGGGAACTATCAGATATACCTATCTCAGACATGGAACAGGGATCCAAAAATCAAATGCCTAACGAGAGTTTTTAATAAATTAGAAATGGCCGCGGAGGTAAGAAACCTTAAACGCTCCATCCAGGTCTGGAATTTCAAATTTACCCAGCCTGTCAAGACAAAAATTGATGACGGTTAAATTATTTTCATGTCTGTCATTTCACGTTTTATCCAAAATCATAAATGTCAAAATATTTTGTATATTGTGTAAATTTCAGAAGACCCCAGCTGGAGCATTGGAATTTGTAATTTCGGTGTCCATTTACTCCCTCAACTAACATTGTCCAGGTGTCATCAACCTCACTGTTGTGCCCCTGTCTAGTTCCTTAAAGGCTGAAGCCATGAATTATAGTTATTAACCTAGGCCGTATATACTTATAAGCCTCTAATGTGTAAGTACCTACAACAAATTTTGACGGGAAATCTACACTGTTAAACGTCAATTTGACGTTTTTGGTATTTTGATGTCTGTCAATAATGACGTGTGGATTTCTTATCCTGTGGGACGTCAAATTCCAGGCCTGGAGCCTCCATCTACCCACCGTCTCTCGGATCATCCTGCTCATATTTCGAGGGACGGCAGAGGTAACGGCGGAGGAGCGGAAACGCCCGAGTAGAGTCGCGGCCAACCGGAGGTTGTAGTGGCAGAGCAGTAGGCCAAATCGTTGGCCCTTGAGAGTACGTCTTATAATTTAAAGTTATTGGAGATGAAAATAGAGTGCGAGCAATATACGGCTTTCTTCTGCGTGACGTCCTATACTTTGAAGTTATTGGAGACCAAAATAGAGTGTGACGTCTTATAATTTAAAGTTATTGGAAACGAAAATAGAGTGGGAGCAATATAAAGTCTCAAAGTCTCTTTATGTTGCAGCATTCAATGCTGTGTAGCTGATTGTATCGTTTTTGGGTTTTGTGTCCTTGTATAATTATATAAATTATTTTTTCTTATTTAAAATTTTAGAAATAATAATAATAATAATAAACTATTTTTAAAGTCATGGCTAAGTTAACATATCAAATTGGTGTATGAGACCTTGTTTGTGAGACAAGGGATCCCTCTCTGCTCAGCGATTTAACTGGTAAAGTCTACAAAGGTATACATACCCTACCCCCTCTGGATTCAGCGTGTTGAAAAACTATCTAATTTATAAGTTTACACATAAATAATTACTTGAATTTATATAATTTTTCATGTAATTTAGGACAAATGTCTCTTAATAACATTTAGAGTAGGTACAGCTCTGCATTTTTTAGAGAATGTGATCAATAACAACAATTGTCAGGTGGTGCCGTTTTAAATTTCTAACCAATCCAAAACTCTGATCTATTTTCTAAGCATCTGGGTTGGTTTAAAATAGAGCAAAACAACCGATACAAGATTTTGAAATGCATGAAACTTTGATCCATCCTAAACTCAGATTACCGCTGAAAAACTGACCAAATTCAAAACCATTTTTTTAATTGAAAACGGATCTATTTGCTCCCTATTTAACCTACTCCAACAGAAAACGCTGCAAAACGGTGATCACTAACAATTCGCAGTGTTGCATTTAATGGGATCCCATCATCCCACGAGCTACCGAAGAGGCCTGTTGATCAACGTCTAGCCACTGCCAGCCTAGCGGTGGTCTGCAATGAAGGCATATAACCGAAAAGGCAGGTTCGTACTTAGTACTGAGACCGAATGGCAACTGACAAGACAAAACATTAGACTTTTTTTCTGTGTCTGGGGCCGAATCTCCGTTAATCGCTCTCTGGCAACACGCGTCCTATCGTCCAGGAATCTGTGACTTATGAAACATGTGGTCCTGATGGGTATCCGACCGTGTATAAGTCTGTATATATTCGATACTGTATATATTACCTGTTCCAGTATTGATTGCGTAGTAAGTCGGTTATTGTTATCTGTGTACAAAAGCCAATAGGTCAATAAATAAAGCCAATAGATCAATAAATAAAATTTAAATTAATAAAAAATAAAATAAAAATATGATTCTCTTGTGTGGTTACCTAGTATCAAAAAATTCATCAAACGTAAATAAAATTTAAATTATAAAAATGATCGAAAATATGTGATTTTCGTACGTGTGGTTACGTGATATATATGGTGTCAAAATTTTCATCTAACGGAAACCATTGTTTTATAATAGTCCCAGGTTCAATCAGATACATACCGGAACTTTATTTTACCGGATTCAAGCATTGTAAACGAAACCTTTTCAGTCGCACTTACTGAGGTCCGACACCCATAAATATGATGGAATTTGCTCGTCGGGAAAGAGCACCTTAATCGAAATTAGTAATATACGACGGAGTTGGATTTCTGGCCGGCTTTTTTCTTTCTTTTCATCCCTGAAAATGTGTCTGTTTGCTAAATTCTAGGCATTTTCTCTTTTAGTTTTAAATCCTACCGACTGAGACTTTCGCTTTTATGGCAGAGGGAAGGAGCTTTCGGAGCATACAATATCAAAATAATATCTGATACTCTCTTTACTCGTCCACTCTTAAACTCATCTGTTTCTGCGTTTGTTATGACAGGAATGCGATCTCCGCAGCTTGGTTGTAAATCACTTTTTAACTATACATTTAGATTTAGTTATATTTAAATATTCCATTAGTTAAATGTATATAGTGTAGAATTGCAAGGCAATATTCTTAAGATAAGATTTCAATGTAAGTTCATAAATATTCTAATAATTTTATGTGTGTTTTGAATAATATTGTTAAAATCATTATAAAATTTAATTTAGTTGTAAGTTAATAATTTATTTTACTGTTTTCATGTGCAGAAAGGAAATGAAGATCACATATTATATTATAATTGTATATTCAATATCACTTTAACCTAATCACATACATATTGTATAAATTAATATGTTATAATTGCTCAATTGTATATGTAATATCAACGAAACATGGCAACATTCATTTATTTGTTATAATTTCCAACATGCATATTTAATTTCATTGAAGCTTGACAAGATTCACTCCAAAGTCATGTCGTCTATACTATATTTTAGATTTGGTTTCTTTTAACATTCAAACAAAATTGCATAATATTTTTAGCTCTAAAGAATGATTATATATACCAATTAATTACTATGGATGTCTCTCTTTTTTAATAAAAGGAATGAATAAAACTAAAGAAAAAAATAAAATTAGTGTTTAAAACTATACAATTAATTGTTACTATATCTTTATATCTTTTAAAAATAGTGTTTAATTTAATTTTAAATGATAAATTAATTTATAACCTATCATTAGGGGTCCTTCCACAAGTCAGCACACCAAATTGGTGTATGAGACCCCCTTGTTTGTGGGACAAGGGACTCCCCTCCGCCCAACGATTTGACTGGTAAAGTCTACGAAGGTATACACACCCTACCCCCCTCTGGATTTGAACATGTGACCTCTTAAGAGGAAACACATGTTCTTAACCATTAGACCCACTCAAGTTGTATAAGTTATTGAGGTGGATACCTTGGAAATCATATATCATAATATTTTAATTTTAATTTTTTTTTACTTTGATATATTAATTATCTACTACATTTCAATATTCATAGATAAAATCTATAGAGAATGAAGAAAATGAATATCTACCTAAAATCAATTGACATCCAAAGATATCAAATTTCAAGATTTCAAAACATATACATGTTAAAGGATCAACCTTTAGGTCTTAATGTAATATTTTTCAAACTACAAAGGAAGTAGAAATAAAGATATGGCAAGTTCACACAACCATTTCAACATAAATAAGTTTCAACATTTATTTACAACATCTCTTATATTGATATATCCTTAAACATTTCGAAGAAATCACTAATTATAAAAACAAAAAAATAATTATAAAATAATATTTTGAATAATTATTACAAATTACATTCAATAATATTCCGAAACAATTATTAAGAATAATATTAAAAATAAATCAATATCAAACTTATGTTAAAGTACCAACATTCCAACTATTACATAATTTGGAGAACAGAGAAAGGAGTGGCAGAGGAGAAGTCATGTACACACATAAGTCTCCTTAATGTTTTATTTTCAATTTTATCAAATTTTGATTTGTTGGGACTTCAAAGTTAACATGATATATTGCATGTTTATTATGTATCATATAAATATATAAGGTCACTTTTTAATGAGCCTAATATGAAAAATGTAATTAGGTTTCTACACATCTTCTCTTTAGTGTATAGTTATCATTATTATTCATTTCCATAAATTATTACTTTTCATTCATTCAAATATATTTATCTTATACTTTCTCATCATGTCATATCATCATTTTCAAATTGTTTCAAATGTTAAATAAAAAGAAGTATACTTGGAATAAAGACATGATTGAGATAATAATTTAATATGAAGAGGATGAAATGCCTTTTAGGAGATATATTTATGGTAATCAAAACTAAGAATGTTTCAAAATTTAGGAGGTATATATTTACATTATCGACGTATTCCAACCATGGATATGAAGAATATAATGCAAATAATTCAATATCAATAGTAGAATACCTACAAAGGTAATATGGGCTACCTAGGGAGGTAACCAAGGGAAATAATAATAGTTGGGTAGTTATGTATTGTTATGTATGGAGGCTATTTTTAATAAATAAGGCCCATATAATAGTGTGAATACAATAAATGTGAGAAGACTTACTAAAGGTTTCACCTACTAGAATGGTCAATTTCTAAATTATTCATAGGAGATAGATAACTATATAAAAAAGTGTTTAAAATGTAATGTGCATGGTGAAGATTATTGTTATTGCAACAAGAAAGGATTGGTTCGGAGTGCATTCTTTCCATAAGGAGTAATAGATGGCGTTAGGCTACCTCAAGGATTTTCATATTAATAAAGTGTGGATTTCTTCGACATTATTCTTGGATATATTGTGTGTGATTGTATTTTCAGATCTTGGGAATTTATAATTTGGTATCAGAGAACTTCCTTGGGCCAAAGAAAAGAATAAATTATTTTTTTTGTTGATTTCTGAATGAAAAAAAGGGGTCGGTGCACTTGAGATTAAATTATGAAACTTTTTGAGAATAATTTGTAGAAACAAATTATATATTTGAGCTACTCTAGGGAAGATATCCACTTTCAAAAAAACCAATTGTCTAAAATGGGGTCGAGGAAGTGAATTTATCGTCATTTTAAAATCAATGATTTTAAGGGTTTTTCCATGGATGGTCATGTGATTTGCTTGAAGTTATTTTTATAAACCCTAGTTTTTTGTTGAATATTTCTTGGAAGCAAGATGTATTTTACTAGAAAAGATGATGGTCGTAGTATTGAAGAATATATACCAAATTGCAAATCATCATGGAAAGTGAGGTGGAAATTTTGTCTACACTACGGTTTCAAAGAAAATGCTTGCATATAGTGGGAATCATTTTAATTTTGTGAGTTGTTGGCACTTTTTTGATGAGGCATATGCAAAATTAGTTTTAAACAAGTTGTCTCTACAAAGTGTAAGTATAAAGAAAGCACCAAGGGTTTATTTTCATAGGGAAAATCTATATTATGGGTTGATGGTTGTATTCATAAAGAAAAAGTCATTGTTTCTATTAACCTTAGTTACCAACAAATTGTTATCGATGTTCAGTTGGTTAATAGATTGCATGTTCCTGCAAAGAATATGCAAAGAGCACACCTTGAGGGTGAAAATGTTTAAGTTTTTAAAGATTTGAAGCTCATCATGGATAAATATGTATTGCATTTTTATTTTCAAGTCATAGGTATGAATTATGTGGATGTTATTCTTGGATATCTTTGGATAGAATTAGTGGGTATAGTTAATGTCAATGTGAAAAATAAGCTTATCAATCTTTGGTATAAGAAAAATAAAATTCCATTGCACGATGTTTCTCTTCCTAATCTAGAAGGGCATACATGGGACATTATGGAAGTTCTTATAGAGAAAACAATTCTAGAATCCAAGGTCAAATTACAAGTTGATCCTACAAAACAACTTGAAGAAAATCTATAGGAAGGGCGTAAATAGGAAGAAGAAGATTAGGAGATAAATGTCTTGTAGAAACCACATGTTGAATAATAAAATCTAGAAAGACCAAGTGCTCAGGTAGATGTATATTTCCACCCACACCACTTGGAGAAGTTGCAGTCATCAAGGTGAGGGTGTGGACATCAACAAACTTATTATAGAAAAAAATGGCACTAGAAAGGAAACCAATGGAGAGGCACATTGAGGAATAACAACAATGCATGGAGATATCAAAGTACCACAACAAGGAGAAATCATATTCCATATCTAGTTGGCACATAAACAGTTGGACCACATGTTCACACTTCACTAGGATGGATGGATACTCGTGCCTCATTAAGATCCAATGCCTTAAAAATGATAAAAATTCATTGAATTATAGTCCACTTCGAGGGGGAAACCTCCTTTTACAATATATGAACTTCAGAATACTAAAAGAGAAGTGATAAGATGATCCTAATACTAGATTTCCTTGATATATATATAGGAGACAAAGGGGTACAATTATGATGAAAGGGTGCAATGAAGGGTTCTAGTCGACCTACTATAATTGTAATAATTCTATATGTAGTGCTTAATAAAGGGTTTAATACATACCATGGGACTTTGTCTAGGGATTAACATGCCCCTACCCTTCAAACAAGTTTTATCCTCAACAATTGAGTAACCACAAGTGCTTATACATGAAGAAATCATCTTCTCATGATGCCTCTTCCACTAGTAGGTTCTTCTATTTGACGAGGTACTTTGTAATTGCTCGATTTCTTAGCTTCTTAGTTATTGTTTCAAGGATTTTTTCTGGATCTCATATGATTTTCCCTTCTTCATTGATCTATGGTAAAATAGCTTGGACTGGTATCTTATTGTCGATGACCTTCTTTAAGCAAGAAACATGGAAGACTGGATGTACACGTGAAGATCGATGCAACTCCAATTTGTAAGCCATACTTCCAATCCTTTGCAAAACCTTATAGGGGCCATAATATTTGGGTGATAATTTATTGTCCTTCTTTTGTTGTTTGAGGGACATTTATTTGTATGGTTTTATCCTTAGAAATACCCAATCCACCACTTCAAATTCCCTTTCATTGTGATGTTGATTTTCTTGTTGTTTCATCCTATTTTGTGCCATAACCAAGTTGTCTTTCAATAGTTTAAGGACCTCTTTTTAGTTCCCTATGTGGTCCTCCACTGGTTGAACCTTTTCATTCCCTTTAAAGGATGATGTGATGGATGGAGGATGATATCCATAAAGTGCCATAAATGGGGATATTTTTGATGAAGTGTGGAAGGATGTGTTGTACCACCATTCTGCCAAAGGAAAGCACTTGACCCATTGTGTTTGTTTATCATATGCAAAGCCAACAAAGATATTCTTCTAGAAATTTATTTACATTCTAATTTTTCCCATCGGATTGAGGGTTGTAACATGATCTATGAGCCAATTAAGTACACAAAAAAAAATAATTCAATCCAAAATATTTCCGTGAAAATTGGATCTTTGTCACTTACAATAATCTTGGGGACTCCATGTAGTTTTTAAATTGTTTCCATGAATGTTGTAGCTATTTTACTTTATTTAAAAGGATAAGAAAGAAAGAAAAAAATGGCATACCTTGTTAGTGTATCCACTACTACCATGATGAGAATATTTCCTTCGGATTTGTGTAAACCTGTAAGAAAATCAATTGAAGCATATTCCCAACATTGGCTTGGTATAGTTAATGGTTGTAGGAGACATGGTATAGTTAATGGTTGTAGGAGACATGGATTCTTGATTGTCTCTCTTTTTTATGTTGGAAGACCAAACATTCAGACACATACTTTTGAACATTATTTTTAAGACCTTCCCAAAAAATATCCTTCTTGATCCCCTGGTATGTTTTAAATAATCCTAAATGTCCCCCTATAAGAGAAGTACGCAATTCTAGAAGGACCCTCTATTTGAGTTGGGAATTATTACATAAATATAGGCAATCATGATAACATAGAAAATCATTCTTCCATACAAAATTATCTATTGAACCGGGGTCTTCATGTAGTTGTTGAATGATATTGCATACCTCTTCATCTTGCTTCCATTCTATCCTTGCTTCTTCCACCCAATATGATTGCAGAATACAAATAACACATAGTGAACCTTATGTTTCTTCTTATTTCTTGGAAAGGGCATCTTCCACAACATTATGTTCTCCATTTTTGTAGATAATTTCAAATTCATAACCCAACATCTTTTTAACCTATTTTTGTTGTTGTTTTGAAGATAATCGTTGCTCTAAGAAGTACTTCAAAATATCATGATCTGGTTTTACTTTGAAGGGTCTTCCCATTAGGTGAGGGAACCATTTCTGAACTGCATGTAGTATGGCCAACATTTATTTTTCATAAATGGGTTTGACTAAGTTTTCCCTTTAAGTTGGTTTCTTTCAAAGGCAAGGAAAATTCCTTCTTACATTAAAGCTACACCAATTCCATGGCATGGGGCATCACTCTCCACAATAAATATTTTTGTAAAGTCAAGTGTGGCCAAGATGTTCTGAGTTGTAGATATAACATCCTTAAGTTTTTAAAAACCTTTGGTTTCTTCTAACGTCCAAGAAAATTATTTCTTATTTAATAATGTTGGTATAGGTGTTGTTATTTGACCATAGTTCTTGAAAAAAAATTGGTAATAGCTTGTCAAATCCTAAGAATCCTCTAATTTTTTTCAATTTTTTTGGAATTGGTCATTCCCCCATAGCTTTAATTTTATTAGTGTCCACTTTTACACCTTCATGAGATACAATATAACCCAAATATTCCACTTCTTGAACCCCAAAGGCAAACTTGGAGGCCTTTGCATAAATTTGTTGTTCTTCCAATAGTTGTAATACTCTATCAATATGTTGTACATGCTATTCCCAAGATTTTTTGTAGATTAGTATGTCATAAAAAAGTACTAAAAAATTTTTTTTAGGGAAGGGCTCGAAAATAGAATTCATCAAGATTTGAAATGTTGAAGTTGTATTAGTAAGTCCAAATGACATAACCAAAAACTAATAATGACCTTCATGTGTTCTAAAAGTTGTTTTAGGATTGTCTTCCTACCTCATTCTAATTTGATGATATCCCGAACGAATATCCAACTTAGTAAATAATATGTATCCATGCAATTCATCTAATAATTCATCAATGTCAGGGATATGAAACTTATATTTGATGGTCATGTTGTTGAGTTGTCTATAATCTGGACACATACGCCATGAACCATGATTTTTTGTAAACAACACCACCGATGAAGAGAAATAGCATTGGCTATGTTGAATGATGCCAACCTATAAAATTTCCTAGATCATGCACTCAATATCACTCTTTTATTCATATGGATACCTATAGGGCCTAATGTTTGGTGGTACATTTCCTGGTTGCAAATGAATATCATGGTCATGATATCGAGTAGGTGGAATACCCTTAGGAATTTCACCAAGTCCCTTGGAATGATTGTTCATAATTATTTGGAGATATGATGGAGAAGGGGCTATATATGCTTGAACATCAAGTGAGCAAAATTGTGAAATTACACCCTAGTGTCCCTTTTTGATTAATTTTTCCATGCCATTAAACCTTATCACTTTAGAGGGCTTCCCTTCGATACCTCTAAGCTCAATTTCCTTGTCATTTAAATAAAATATCATGAAAATATATTGAAAATCAGAAGCCACTATTCCGAGTGATTGCAACCATTAGACCCCTAATACAACATCAACACCGCCCATTTGGATGGAAATCATCAGGCTATCTAGAAAATACTCCCTCATGTTGAGATTAATACTATGGCATTTCCCTGAACAATTTACCTCCATCTGCAAACATTACTTGAAACTCTTGTGTGGTATAAACAAAGCAATTGAGATCTTTTTCTAATTTGTAACTGATGAAATTATCGGTAGTACAAGAATCAATAAATACTCTTACCTTTTTCTTGTTGATGTATCCTTGTAACTTGAGGGTTTGTGGAGTAATGATGCCGACCAATGCCTGATAAGATATTGTTGGAGTAGTCTCTCCTATATTTGGATCTTATGGAAGTTCAAATTCCCGATCTTCTTCATCTTCACAGTCTATGTAGAATAATTTATTCTCACTGCATTTATGCCCCTTATTGTACTTTCTCTCACAATTGAAACATAGTCCTTTTTATCTTCTTTCATACATTTGTTAAGGTGTCAACCTTGTTGGTTTATGTAAGTTATATTCTTCCTCTTCGCAGTCTATGTATAATAATTTCTTCTCACTGCATTTATGCCCTTTATTGTACTTGTTGCACAATTGAAACATAGTCCTTTTTCACTTCTTTCATCCATTTTTTGAGGTGTCAACCTTGTTGGCTGAGGTATAGTTGTCTTATGAACCCCAAAATGATCTCTTCTTCCAATGCTAGACTTGTTTGTAGCCTTATTTTTGGCATGAATATGATGATCCTTTTTCATAGATTCCATAATATTTGTAGGATGTATTAAAAAAAAACATTAAAAAATGGATTCTTACCCAACCCCTTTTTAAATTCTCATGTCACTTGGGCATGCAATTTTATATCTGTTTTGGCTACCAACACCCTTTTCTATTTTTTTTTCACCTCATCAGTATTGCTTCATGGGAATTCTCATGATCCATTTCATAGTTCTCTTTTATCAAAATCCTTCTTGCATTCAACCTCTACTTGAGGTTTTCCTCCATTGGTAGTTGTCCTTTCCCGACAACTCCAATCATTTCTTATACATGACATGTATCATCACATTTCAAAATTATGTCAGTTTTCATGTAAAACTTAAATGAATGTACTAGATCTTTTAAAATATTTTTAATTGTGTTCTAGCATATCTGCATGCACTCTATCACATTATCCTTAATGTTTTCATCAGTGAAAACAAAATCAATTTTTCATCTATCTCTATAATATTGCAACCATCAACATTCTCATGTCAAAAAAATTACATGAATTGGCATAACAGTTTCTCATCCCAGAGAACATAATACTCAACAAGAAAAAGGGTAAGGAACTCTTCACTCTTTCCAATTCCTTTGCACAATCAAGAACTTTCAGTTCCGTTGAATCAATTCCAAGTCTTTTCTTCCTCTACATAACATGGCTCAACCAATCCCATTCAATTACTCATACTTATGAATTTTATATTCCATTTACCAGGTGCAATTAATTTCAAAGATTCTCTTTTAAAGAATACAACTTTGTCTCTTCACTCATAGTTCTATAGTGAGAAAATTACTAATCATTTTCTCCTTCTCTGCATTAGAAAAACGGGATTGGGATACAATAAAATAAAACAAATGCGAAAAAAAACCACAAAAGATACACAATACAATAGAGAAACATATATACATGGTTCACCCAGTGTGGGCTATGTCCACCAGAGAAATTTCCAGGTCCTTCCTTTTTATTATCCATCAAAACAAAGGGATACAACCTACAACACACCTGTTGTAACTTCCTCTTCTTTATCTCATAGTATCCTCTCTCAAAATGCAATATTTGCAATGATACACAACCAAAATATAATTCTATCATAAAAGAGGGTTTCCTTCTAGGGAAAAAAACCCTAACATAATTTCTACCCTCAGATATGCGACCTTATAATGAAAGATCCAGATTTACTATGAAATTGCAATATACATTTACAAGGCAATTTTTCCTTTAGGGGCCTGTTTACCTCCAGACCCCGAAGGGGGTGGGGGGGTGGGGGGCTGAGACCCCCCTACAACCCCCCCACATGGAGGCATGTAAATTATTCATGGGGTATAAACATGGCTGAAAACAAATACCTTTGAATCAAGAAGATAATCAGGCTCCACAACCAACAATATCCCACTTGGAGACTAATCACAACAACTCCACTATTATTGTATCTACTGGAATATGATCCTTCTTGGACTTGGAAAACTTCTCATCTTCACCTTCATGTTTGAATACCAATTGAAACTGAGCAGGAACTCATTTTCTCCCTGGTCACTCCCTTTGTTAACATGTCTACAGGATTCTAGCTAGTATGTATATTTTCCAACTTCAAATGTCCATCTTCAAAGATAGATCATATGAAATGGAACTTGAGTTGTATATTATTAGTATTTGAATGGAAGGCTGAGTTATTTTCAAGATGAATGGAACTCTCACTGTCACAGTACAACATGTTATTCTCCTTCTTCTTTCTCAATTCCTCCATAAACCTATGTAACCAAATCATTTCTTTACTAGCCTCTGTAGCAACAATAGCCTTTGTAGCAAAAACATACTCTGTTTTTGTTGTTGAAAGTGAAAAAACCTTTTGTAGTTTTGAAATCCAACTTACTAATGTTCCACCTACAGTAAAAACATACCCTGTGGTGCTCCTCCTGCTATCTTTATCACCTTCCATATCTGAATCAACATATCCCTTTAGAACAATGTTTGAACCTCCAAAACATAATCCATGAGTATAAGTACCTCTCAAATACATGGGAATGCACTTTACTACCTCCCAATGTTCTTTACCTAGATTGTTCATATACTCGCTCACAACTCCCACTACTTGTGCAATATATAGTCTTGTGCAAACCATCACATACATGAAGATGTCAATTGTTGATGAATAAGGGGCCCTGGACATGTATTCTATCTCCTCCTGTGTATTGGGACACATTTCCTTGGTTAATTTGAAATGGTTGACCAAAGGTGTACTAACTAGTTTCTCATTCTGCATTCCAAACCTCTCCAACACCTTCTCTATGTACTCACCCTTGGACCATGTCAATTTGCGATTTTTCATGTCTCTTATTATTCTCATACCAAGGATTTTCTTTGTAGCACCCAAATCCTTCATTGCAGATGAATTAGCTAATTTCTTCTTGAGAACATTTATATCTTGCATATTAGACCCTGCAACAAGCATGTCATTGGAACATCCCCCAAAATAAATTATTTTTTAAATCTGAAATTCGCTTAGGAAATTATTTTCGTTTTTAGTAAATTCGAAATTGGAAAGTTATTTCCATTTATGGAAATTTCGAATTTCGATTTTAGTTCATTGTAATTGATGATTATGACTAATGGGAAAAGATCTGATTTGACCCAACTAACTATTTGACTATGACACTTGTATGAAACAAAATATTTTATATTTATTGCTGATGGACAAATGGAACAACCATGTTAAAATCAGCTGACCATGACTCCATGAGAGGGGAACATGTTGGAACTACCTCGAGGTTGAATGTGACAAGTGGAAAATCAAGAATTTGGCCATTGGCAACCCTTGAAAATCAGGGATTTGGAAAGCTACGAAAATTCCCAAGGGGGAAAAAGACCTAGGCAAAAAATTGCTTTTGATATATAGCATATGACAGGAGGCAGGATGTTGCCTAGTATGCTAGGGAAAGAATAATTATCTCTTTCTTTTATGAACACTACTTTCTGAGTGTGAGGCAAGGAGAATTTGTTGAAATCGAAGGACTATTGTTGAGGTGGAGTTCTGATTTCGCCCTCATGGATTCATGGTTAGGCTAAGGGGTGAATGGAGCAAGTAGCATTGGCTATTTCATTCTAAGGTTGGGAAGAACGTGGTTGTTCCATTTGTTTTTCGACGAACTTGCTCAGATACATTCATCTACTATTTTGTTGGTTATATGTCTCTTTCTTTAAATGGTTGATAGAATACATCTATACCATGATGGGTGAATTATTTATTTTGATTTACTTTCTAAACAGGAATCACTTTGATTTAAATGGCTGATAGAATACATCTATACAATGTTGGGTGACTTATTTATGTTGAATTTATTTCTAAACAAGAATCATTTTGATTTAAATGTCTGAAAGAGTATATCTAGCATAATGTTGTATGAATTATTGTTGTAAGTTAAACTATGAATGGATGGAGACAAATGTAGGATAAACCCCCTACAAGTTTAATCTCATACATCAAATAAACTGCCTGTACATCTTAATTATGAATAGAATCAGAATTATGTAAAACACACTGGAATGCTTCTAGTTTAGAACAAACCAGTCTTATTCTACTTCGGATAGTATAGATCCTGTATTTATATAAGTACAAGAAATCAATCGAATAAAATCGTTTATTGCATAATTGACCAAGGAAAATGTTGAAGGGTACTCAAGAATTAAAAGTGGTTGTACATTCACATATTACTGTAAGGAATTTATACAGAGCCATAATACTCATATAATATCTATGTATGTTAAGAATAACTTTGTATATAGAGAGAGTTATACACACACACACACACACACACACACACACACACACACACACACACACACACACACGGAGAAGATTTGATGTTCTATTTCGATATCTAAAGATTCATATAATAAGAATATCAATGATGTTATGGGAAGGTAAACACATCCATTCATTTTTATGTTAGAAGTTAAGCTTGTCTAGTTCAAATTCTTACAGAATAAAGCCCCCTTTTCTTTGAGTCGAGTAGCGTAGAAAACAAAAAAACTTAGTGAACTTAAAGAATATAAATTTCGGAAATACACAAGTTTAAATACATATACACATGACTGTAGGTTTTCAGACTGCATATCCAACATGTGTTAAAAAACTATATAACGGAAGACAAATAGTTTAACTAGTCATAGTGAAATTTCTGGAAATGAAATGATGGAAAACAAATAGTCTGCCTAGTCACAAATGGAGACCTAGAAATGAAAATATGATAAGGGTAAATGAATAGGATTGCAGATTGCATACGAGATTCTAAGATAAAATTATATAGTAGTAAATTAACTAAAGTAAAGGGCATATGCCCTGGAATCATATACTTTCGATACACACAAACCTGCTATAGTGATAATTCAAAAAGGCAAAGATACAAGATTAAACAAGGAATCATTCGAATTTCTCTTTAGGATCCAAAGTAAAAAACGGAAAGAGTCAAGACAGAATTACTGTTCATAGATACATGTTTCTATTCATTCCATAAATATTCATAAAACAGATCTATTGTTATGAAGAAGGGACTGTTCATATTTCCATCTAAAAACTGATTATATAACTTGACTAATGATACAACCATATTCAATTTATACCATTCAATTAATTACATAGTAATAAGGTTATGATCCTTATTCCCTTCCATTAAAATTGGGGATATAGAGATGATGAATAGATTATCTTTATGAATGGACTTTTTCACCCACGATGATAGCATTCTAGTCTTAGAATCGTATCAATCCTTAGAAACCTACGACACTCCTTAAAGAGCGGAAAAATGAAACCTGAATGCCTTTTGTGCGTATGGCATGGGCCTACATCCAGGACTGTGCATGGTTGAAGTCCCTACAAGGAAATACAAATCAACATTAGTATTAGACAACAAAAGTAAGATGAATGTAATTTTCAATAGAATGATTAATAACAAGAAAAGTTTATTTCAGAGTTGCACTTAACTTATGACTTGAAGACCTGGTGTCCTTTCCCTGTCACGCTTTAGTTGAATAGACGTCCCAGACCAAAGGGGAGGGTGGTCCAAGAACATCTTGATGGTTACCCTCACAAAAATAGGGTCCCATCATTAGAATTGGTCACCAAATTGTTTAAGTCAAACTCTTCAGGCAAAGAAATAAACAAACAATCTTAACATTGAAACCCAAACTGCATGGGTTCACGCAGGGCAAGTAGGCCAAATCCATTTCTCAAACTTTAAACATAGAGTTAAATGTTATATGCCAATGAATTCATCAAATCTAACATGAACTGTCTGTCTGTGCTGAAAAGGATGTTTTTAATCAAAGTTTAAATACAGAGTCAACATTCTTGCCGAATTTTCACAAAGGCTGTGAATGGTGTTTACCACATACATACAATAATAATAATAGTAGGAAAACACCTTAATCCAAGAATTTACTACAATCCCAAATGTTTGTATGTTCTAAGGTATCCCTTAACAAATTGTTTGGGACACAGAATCCCCATAATTCCTTATGTACCAAATGGAAATATAGTAAGAAGATGTTACAATCGTAAGAACCATCTAATGGCATGATAAAACCTACAGAAGGGTGGGTTCCAAAATGAAGACACAATATAACATGCATTCCACTATGTAGGTTTTCAACTCCTGGACTAGAACCCCACGTAACCTCGTAGAGGCTCAACACCAAATAATAGCGCATGACAATAGAGGAACTGTGAGGAATGTAGTGGAACAACAAAACCCCAAGAGTAAAATACATACAAAAACTATGCCTGTGCAAACTCGTTGAAATAAAAAATAAGAAGGCGGAATGTGTCACATACCTATTACAGAAAATCATTCTTTTTCGTTAATTTCTCAACGATCAGAATCCCTGAAGTCCTACGAGGCCTAGCACAGGCTAGCTCTTTCCTTTTTCCACCTTCATGTGGTTATATTTCATGACTATGGATCGAATCACCAAGGCATCTTTTCGTACTTCACGACTCAATGCTATCGGAACGTCGAGTCGCTCGACTCTGCAAACCCCAAAGCTTGAAATAGAGAAACGGCGAACCCCGACGGGGCTAGCGAGGAGTAAGTTTCTCTCTTTGGTTCTTATCTACGTGACCCTATACCGTGTCCACACGCTTAAGCCAGCCAAGAGCTTACCGACTTTTCACGATTCAGGGAATCGTGATACACCACTTCTACCTTTCCCCATTCCAATCCTTGAAACTTCCGAGGTCTCCAAAGTTTCCCTCCAAAGGGAGATCGATGGCCGTAAGCCTCCCCTGATCCAATGGTATGGATCCTTTCGGGGTTTTGGTACTCGGGAGTTCGAAATGCAATGACTCCAAGACTCTTCATCATTCAAATCTATGAATTTCGATATGGAAAGTCGTGTAAGAGATCGATGGCTCTTAGGAGCGTGGATCCAACAGTCCATGGGATTTCAGGTATCGGGATTTTGTGATTCACAAAGGCAAGGTTTCTTTCGTTCTTGTTTCCTGGGTGACGAAACGTTGAAGCGCTTACCAGCAACCATGTGTGCTCTATAGATGGACGGTCTAGGTACTTCCATGGACCATGGGGTCTATGGTCCTGATTCCTTCATCTCTTGCAAGGGAAAAAAAAGGGGTCATGGCATTAGTGTATGCGTCTCTTTCTTAAATCTAATGATCATTACAGACCCTGGGATCCTCTGAAGGGATCCTGTTCGTGCATTGCTTGCAAAGGTGGAGCGGGGTCAAGGAACTATCACCCACGTGTCCTCCCTCAGATGAACGGTCCTCGTTGTTTCACAGTTTTGTGACTTGCGACCCCCAGTGACACAAATCTTTTGTCAACTCGAATCTCTAGTATCCGAAATACCGATGGACTCTCGATCTCCGCCACGTGTCCTTCACGGATGGACGGTTTAGATCTATATCGGGATCTTCACCATGGAGTGTCCTGATCTCTTGTCATCGGGACTCTCGAAACCCCAAACTTCGAATCCTTGATACTGACTCCTCTCTGAGGACTTTCGCCCTTTCTCATGAGGGCTTAACCCTCATGCACCTCCTAATGGATCCAACGACTATCGGGTTCTCTAGCTAAGATCCAACGACTCAGATCAGTCCCACGTCGTGTACTCTCTCACTACTCTCTTGACGGGGAAAAACCAACGGTCTAGATACTCCCACATACCTTGGGGATCTACGGTCCCGATTTCCTTGCTATTCACGAAGATAGAGGAAAAGGGGCAAGGTATGTAACACCCTTGTTTCTTTTGTCAATCTAATGGTCATGAATGACCATGGATCTTCCAACAAGATCTCATCCATCGATCGATACTTATCCCTATGCTGCTACTTCGAGATTTTAAGAGGGTCATTCCTCCTCATACAGGATTGTTAAGACTTGCGCATTCAAGTCCTTTCTCCAGGTTCTTGGTAAATCTTTCCAAGGGGGGAATCTCTGTGAAGAGATCTATTCCGGGGCATTCCTGGAGACATATAAGGGGAAACAAATTCCCAAGAATGGAATGGAAGCCTGACTTGGTTCAAATTACGCATAATTAAATTCATTTATCAACATAAGCCATGCGTGGTTTTTTAGTTATAAGCATACATCTACCATTTCTTATCAAAACATTTCACAAACATTCTTATACTATAATCGTTAACAATTTCATAGCTTATGAACATATATGTTAGCATATGAATTTCAAGATGCAAGATGTAAAACACTTATCAGAAATAACACCAGAAGTGAGTGCAACTGCTGAGAGGGATGCTTGTTTCCACCCAACCGTAGGCTCAGCTATTCCAATAGGATTTACAACTAGCCACCCTCGAGCTGAGACCACGATGCTGGGAGACTGCATCTTTGTTTTCCAGTGACCAGGAGCAAAGTTTACTCTCCTTCCTCTCTGCTATCACTCACTCTGCATATCGCCAAAGTTCTCTTTCTCCCCTCGTGTCTGCCCCCAATCGCTTCTCCCCCACGCCTTATCCTCTTGCGAGGTTGCGTGTGGCGTGATTTCCCTCACGCTGGTCAGGCCTGACGGCTCTACGGATGGGTGGTTCACCTCCCCTCCTCATTAATTCCTAAGGATCCATCTACCTACCAGCCTGTGAGACATTTAATTCGGGGCTAGCGAGTTGCTTTTGTTTCTTCGGGCCAGTGATGTCCAAATACGATATTATTTTTCGGTGGAAGTTAACACCACCTTTCCAGGTGCCTTCCACCACCTTTCTGCAACCACCGTGGTCTCTTTTTCAGCATATCCCCTCTCAGCTGTCCTACAATATAAATTCATAATATTATTCACATTCATCAACCTTTTCCACAAGGTCCATTCACATCATATATTCACATTTCTTAGTTTGCCACAGTTCCTGGCCAGTCCAGTTATTTTTACAAACTGGGGGAAACAGGGTGTTACAATTCCCTCCCCCTTAAAGGAACATCATCCTTGATGTTCTATCTATCAACATGTCATGCATGTTCAGATGCAAAAAAAATCGGATAGGCATGTTTCATGGCATCCTCCATTTCCCATGTAGCCTCATCTGGGCCAAAATGTTTCCACTGCACCTTGACCTATGCAAAGGTTCAGTTCTAGAGCGGGGTTTCCTTTCTGTCCAGTATGCATTGGGGTTCTGGTAGAAATTCTCCCTCTGATTCCACCTGGATCACATACAAGTCAATTATATGGTTAGCATCATGTACATATTTCTTCAATAATGAAACATGGAAAACATTATGTGCTTTTATTGTGGGAGGAAGTGCTAGCCGATGGGCTACAGGTCCCACTCTATCTAGAACCTCAAAGTGTCCACAATAACAGGGTGCCAACTTGGCACAATCTCCTATTTTCATGGAACTCCTTCTGGGCTTAATTCTGAGATATACATGGTCTCCCATTTTGAACTCTCTTGGAGTTCTCTTTTGGTCGGCATAACTTTTCTGTCGGTTCTGAGAGACCTTCATATTTTGTTTTATTTGAGTTACTTGTTCTTCCATTTATTTCAACATATCGGGTCCAAAAGAAATCCTATTTACAGGGTTACTCCAGCAGACTAGAGTATTACACGACCTACCATAGAGGACCTCAAAGGGACTCATCTTTAAAGATGCTTGGTAGTTGTTGTTGTAGGCGAATTCTACCAATGGCAGGTAGTCTTCCCATTTCCTGGGTTGATGCATTACATGCATCCTTAACATATCCTCTAGTATTTGATTCACTCTTTCTGTCTTTCGGTCAGTTTGAGGGTGATAGGCGGTGCTAAACAACAATTTGGTCTCTAAACCAACCATCAGTGATTTCCAAAAATTGGAAGTAAATTTTGTGTCTCTGTCAAAGACTATCTCTTTCGATATATTGTGCAGTTTGAACACCTCTTTCATGAATACCTGGGCGATATCTATCGCCTTGCAGATTGATTTGACGGGGATGAAATGAACAGACTTGCTCAGTTTATCCACCACTACCATAATGGCGTCATTCTGTTTGGTTGAAGTTGGCAATCCAGTAATAAAATCCATGGAGATGGTTTCCCATTTCCATTCTGGGATGGGCAAAGGCTGCAATAGTCCTGCTGGGTGTCGATGTTCTTCTTTAACCTGTTGGCACTCTATGCATTGGGCCAAATATTTGGCTATGTCTTTCTTCAATCCAAGCCAATAAAATTGTTTCCGGGTGGCAGTGATCATTTTCTGGTATCCTGGGTGACCAGTATATGGTCTTTTATGTAGTTCATCCATAATGAACCTCTTCAAGTCGTCACAATTTGGAATCTACAGTCTATTTCTGTAAGTGAGAAGACCTCCTTCGGTCGTCTAGTAGCCTTCATATTTTACTCCAGCGGGTTCTTGCTGTAGGTACAAGGTCACAGTCTGAACGAAGGGATCGGTCTCTTGTGCATTTTTGACTCTGTTCTTGACTTCTGTCTTGTAGGTACTCACTGCTGCCACGTGAATTGTTTTCATGTTTCTGCTCAGGGCATCGACCACCTTATTTTCTTTCCCTTTAATGTGTTTGATTTCAAAATAAAATTTGCTAAGGAGGGCCATCCATCTAGCTTGTCTGGCATTGAGCTTTGGTTGGTCAAACAAATATCACAATCCACAGTGATCTGTCATAACTACAAATTTTCTTCCCAAGAGGTAATGCCTCCACATTTTCAAGGCATGCACTATGGCAACCAATTCTAGATCATGAGTCACCTAGTTGACTTCATGTTCGTTCAATTTTCGGGATTCATAGCAGATCACACTTCCTTTCTACATAAGGACTCCTCCGAGCCCTTCCTTATAGGCATCTATGCACACAAGGAAGTCATCTTCTAGGTCAATGATTTTCAACATGGGTGCATGGGTCAGTAGATGTTTCAGGGTTTGGAATCTTTCTTCACATTTCTGTGTCCACCGGAATTTTGTCTCATTCTTCTGGAGGGCAGTGATTGGACAACCAATCTTGGAGAATCCTTTTATAAATCTCCTATAGTATCTTGCTAATCCCTTAAAGGATCTGATGTCTGAAACATCCTTTGGGGTAGCCCATTCCATGATAGACCTGATCTTGTCAGGATCTACTGCTACCCCTTCCTTGGACAGAACATGTCCCAAGTAATGTATTTTCTTCTGGAAGAAGTCACATTTGTTGAGTTTAGCATAGATTTGATGCTCTCTTAGCACTTGCAACACAAGTCCAAGATGCTCTTCATGCTCTTCTCAATTCTTAGAGTAGATTAATATGTCATCAATAAAAACTAGTACAAATTTATCTAAAAATTGACTGAGTACATTGTTCATTAAGCACATGAAAGTGGCAGGGGCATTGGTTAACCCAAATGGCACTACCACAAACTCATAGTGACCATACTGTGTCCGGAAAGCGGTTTTATGGATGTCTTCACCCTTGATTCGGACTTGATGGTATCCCGACCTCAAGTCAATCTTTGAGAAAATAGATGCACCTCCCAACTGATCAAATAGATCATCGATCCTGGGCAAGGGGTACTTGTTCTTGATGGTTACTTTATTAAGATGTCTATAATCTATACATAGTCTAAGGGTGCCATCCTTCTTTTTCACAAATAGGACTGGTGCTCCCCATGGGGACACGCTGGGTTGAATATAACCCTTATCCATCATTTCTTTCAATTTCAATTTGAATTCAACTAACTCCTGGTGCGAGATCTATCGAGAAGTCAATGTCTCTTCTCGGAGGTAGACCCGATACCTCTTTTGGAAACACATCTCTGTATCCTCTCAGGATAGGGTGATCATCAGGGCTTGGTTTATCACCTTCGATTGTTTTCAACACCTGTATTGCATATAGGGGACATCCTTTTCAGCAATACTTTCTCATTTGTAGGGATGATATTTGCCTCACCGACACAGGTTTTCGGATCCCTTGAAGGGTTATCCTTTTTCCTTCTTTTCTCACACATTCTAAGGTTTTATGGTAATAGTCCAGTCTGTCTTTATGGGTGGCCAGCCAATCCATACCAATCAACAGATCGTATGATCCCAGGGGTAATATGTTAAGGGTTGCTTGGGTGGGGAATTCACCCAACATTAATTGGCAGGCTGGTATGACCTCTGCTACCCTTCTTTTGGTGCCAGTGGCTAACTGTACTAACCATGGCTTGGTTTGTTTTTGTGGCTGCAGTTTACAATTATCAACAGCGCTAGGGGCTATATAAATCAAATTTGAACTAGGATCAATCAAAACAAACACTTGATGGTTGAAAATCATACCTTCTATTTCCACCACTGAAGCTTGGTGGTCAACTCGGTTATTATCCAAGGCTGCATAAATCTGCGGCACACTCCCTGCCACATCATTGACTGGAGTAGCTTCCTGAATGTTATAAACTTTTCAACTGTTCTGTTGTCCGTGTGGACAATCTCTCAGGAGATGCTCTTCTCCGCAACCCCAGCATTTCAAAGGTTCTCTCTTTGGGTTATCAGTCTTTACTGGTGTAGGTCCAGAAGTTTTATTTCCGTCTGATGAGGGAAAGTTCTACTAGAGTACACTCCGGGCTGGAAACTTCATTCTGGGGTTCTCCTTGTAGTTCTTAAATCCTGAAGATTTGATCCCCTTTTTCTGAAATCTCAAACCACTCTTTTGTTTCCAGTCTCCACGAGACTCTACCCGATGTCCATATTGTTCATGACAATATGTTGCCTTTCGAATAGTGTCTTCTAAGGTCTTTGGCTCATCAAATTCAATTCTATTCCGGTATTCCTTGGGTAGCCCACTGATGAAGTGTTGCACCTTTTCCTTCTCTGCTTTGATGTAGGGTACATATCTCAATAAGTCAAGGAATTTGATGACATACTCCTCTATAGTGAGTTGCCCCAGTTTGAGTTCATAAAACTCTTTAGCCTTCTCGTCGAAATAGTTTTTCGACAAATACTTCTTCCGGAAGTATTTCTCAAACTGTTTCCAGGACAGGCCCTCCCCACGGACCCATTTCACATTCTTAAGATCTTCCCACCTGATGGAAGCTTTTCCGTTCAGATTGAAAGTGGCCACTCGGGCCTTCAAATTCTCTGGAAAGTCATGGACTCTGAAATATTTCTTCAGTCCAAGTAGCCAGGCCTCAGCTTCCTCTCCCTTCTTTATCTCACCATCGAAGGAGGGAGGTTTGGCCTTCTGAATTCCTCAAATTTATGACACTTGGAAGTCTTTTGCCTCTTCTGTTTTCTTCGAGAATAGGAACCGGTCCTGCTGCTGGAAGAGCCTTCTGAATCGCCAGCTTCCTTCTCAGAGGAATCGTCTGGCACTAGTCCTTTACCTCTGGGCTGGACCTTCCTTGAGGTGCTCCTCTCAGTATGGCCATTGATATGACCATGTTTCTGCATCTCGGGTTCATGCTGCATTTGTCGTTGTAGGTCGGATAAGCTCTGTAATAAAACTGCATTAATTTCAGTTTGATTTTCTTGTTCTTTCATCATCCTTTCATTGTCAGCCTTGCAGCTTTGCAATTCAACCATGAGACTTCTCACAGTCTCGGCTAGATCTGGAGGGGTTCCTATTGCTCTTCTTTCGTCAGAATCTTCATCTTTATTATGGGAGCCTTCTCCCATCTCTTGGTGAGTCACCATTCTCTGTGTCTGCAAATTCCCACGGCCGATCGTCTGCTTGTGTGAAAAGACAAACGTTGGTTATTAGTCAAGAGTTAGATACATTTTTATAATCCTACGCATAAATTCATAACTCTTTCACATGCATACACAGTTGGGTTCTCGTTTCCAATTTTTGATCCTGGATAAGAGAGTTAAGTTAGGGGGTTACTCCTCTTAGAATTACTTCAAATGGAGCTTATGCGCAACTCGTTCATGAGCCCAATCAGGCCGAGTTTTGTCACCATGCTCTGATACCAATTTGTCACATACCTATTACGGAAAATCATTCTTTTTCGTTGATTTCTGAACGATCAGAATCCCTGAAGTCCTACTCGGCCTAGCACAGGCTAGCTCTTTCCTTTTTCCACCTCCATGTGGTTGTAGTTCACGACTATGGGCCGAATCAGCATGGTGTCTTTTCGCACTTCGTGAATCAGTGCTATCAGAACGTCGAGTTGCTCGACTCTGCAAACCCCAAAGCTTGAAACAACGAAATGTCGAACCCCGATGGGGCTAGCGAGGGGTAAGTTTCTCTCTTGGGGTCTTGTCTACGTGACCCTATACTATGTCCACGCACTTAAGCCAGCCAAGAGCTTATCAGCTTTTCATAATTCGGGGAATTGTGATACATGACTTCTACCTTTCCCCATTCCAATCCCCGAAACTTTCGAGGTATCCAAAGTTTCCCTCCAAAGGGAGGTCGACGGTCGTAAGCCTCCCATGATCCAATGGTATGGATCCTTTTGGGGTTTCAGTACTCGGGAGTTTGAAATGCAACGACTCCAAGACTCTTCATCATTCAAATCTATGAATTCCGATATGGAAAGTCATGTAAGAGATCGACGGCTCTTAGGAGCGTGGATCCAACGGTCCACAGGATTTTAGGTATCGGGGTTTCGTGACTCGCCAAGGTAAGGTTTCTTTCCTTCTTGTTTCCTGGGTGCCGAAATGCTGAAGCACTTACAAGCGGTCACGTGTGCTCTATAGATGGACGGTCTAGGTACTTCCTTGGACCATGGGGTCTATGGTCCCGATTCCTTCATCTCTTGCAAGGGAAAAAAAAGGGGTCATGGCATTAGTGCCTGCATCAGTTTCTTAAATCTAACGGTCATACAGACCCTTGGATCCTCCGAAGGGATCCTGTTCGTGCATTGCTTGCAAAGGCGGAGCGGGGTCGAGGAACTATCATCCACTGTCCTCCCTTAGATGAATTGTCCTTGTTGTTTCGCGGTTTCGCGACTTGCGGCCCCCAATGACTCAAATCTTTTGTCAACTCGAATCATTGGTATTTGAAATACCGATGGACTCTCGATCTCCGCCACGTGTCCTTCACGAATGGATGGTCTAGATCTATATTAGGATTTTCACCATGGAGTGTCCTGATCTCTTATCATCAGGACTATCGAAACCCCAAACTTTGAATCCTCGATACCAACTCCTCTCTCAGGACTTTCTCCCTTGTTCATGAGGGCTTAACCCTCTTGCACCTCCTAACGGATCCAACGACTATCAGGTTCTCTAGCTAAGATCCAATGACTCAGATCAGTCCCACACCGTGTACTCTCTCACTGCTCTTTGGACAGGGAAAAACCAATGGTCCAGATACTCCCACATACCTTGGGGATCTACAGTCCCAATTTCCTTTCTATTCATGAAGATAGAGGAAAAGGGGCAAGGTATGTAACACCCTTGTTTCTTTCGTCAATCTAATGGTCATGAATGACCACAGATCTTCCGACGGGATCTCGTCCGTCGATCGATACTTATCCCTACACTGCTACTTCAGGATTTTAAGAGGGTCATTCCTCCTCATACAGGGTTGTTAAGACTTGCACATTCAAGTCCTTTTTCCAAGTTCTTGGTAAATCATTCCAAGGGGGGAATCTCTGTGAAGAGATCTATGCTGGGGCATTCCTGGAGACATATAAGAGGAAACAAATTCTCGAGAACGGACTGGAAGTCTGACATGGTTCAACTTACGCATAATTAAATTCATTTATCAACATAAGCCATGCGTGGTTTTTTAGTTATAAGCATACATCTACCATTTCTTATCAAAACACTGCACAAACATTCTTATACTATAATCGTTCACAATTTCATAGTTTATGAACATATATGTCAGCATATGAATTTCAAGATGCAAGATGTAAAACACTTATCAGAAATAACACCAGAAGTGAGTGCAACTGCTGAGAGGGGTACTCGTTTCCACCCAACCGTAGGCTCAGCTATTCCAATAGGATTTACAACTAGCCACCCCCGAGCTGAGACCATGATGCTACGAGACTGCATCTCTGTTTTCCAATGACCAGGAGTGAAGTTTACTCTCCTTCCTCTCTGTTATAACTCACTCCGCATATCGCCAGAGTTCTCTTTCTCCCCTCGCGTCTACCCCCAATCACTTCTCCCCCATGCCTTATCCTCTTGCAAGGTTGCGTGTGGCGTGATTTCCCTCGCACTGGTCAGGCCTGATGGCTCTACGAATGGGCAGTTCACCTCCCCCCCTCATTAATTTATGAGGAGCCATCTACCTACCAGCCCGTGCGACATTTAATTTGGGGCCAGCAAGCCACTTTTGGTTCTCCGAGCCAGTGAAGTCCAAATATGGTATTGTTTTTCGGTGGAAGTTAATGCCACCTTTCCAGGTGCCTTCCACCACCTTTCTGCAGCCATCGTGGTCTCTTTTTCAGCATATCCCCTCTCATCAATCTTACAATATAAATTCATAATATTATTCACATTCATTGACCTTTTTCACAAGGTCCATTCACATCATATATTCACATTTCTGAGTTTGCCACGGTTCCTGGCCAGTCCAGTTACTTTTACAAACTGGGGGAAATAGGGTGTTACAAAATGCCAAGTCCTTTTAGGAAGATTGAAAATAAAACAACCATGAAGTATACTTATCCAGGAGTGAGAACAGCCCAGGAAGAGTTACGAGGAGAATAATGATAAGGGGAAACTTAACTAAAAGTCATAATAAGAAATACAGTACAAAGGGTTTTCCTCCACTGTAACGAAACCCCAAGGTTCCACACAACTTTTAGAATACAAGAGCATTGTGAACTTACGAGGGCAGTTAGGTAGAGATGCCTGCTTCCACCGGGTAAAATCCTCAAAGTCACCGATCTCCCCCACTGAGAAAATAAAACGTAGAGCTAATTCAGAGAACTTCACAAATGACAAAAGAAAACTCATCTATCCCTAAAAAACCTTACCATACAGAGTAAATGACGATGGTATGAAGGCTGGTCTTAGTCATGTTATGGGGTAGAGATGGCACAATCTTACTGGATGAAGGGACAAGTGATAATCATCGAGTTTCACACTCACAAAGTCTCCATTAATGGTCGTATCAAAGGTTTAATTCACGCCTAACAGGAAACCTCCCTTTCACATTAAGAGGTGCAAAGTGAAGGATAGTCTCATCGTGATACGAAAAACTGGACCACTTAAATCTAACTGTTATATTTCAGTTAATACCTCATTTAGATGAGACATCGTTCATTTGAGACATCTTTCAATTAAGATAGAGTTAAACGAGTTGTTAGGGTTGAGCTTTGTTAACAAAACCTTTATTTCAATAGTAACTGGAAGATCATTACCCAACCAATAAAGGCTGGGGGATTCGTTTGATTTATTTCCCAGGTGAAGTAATATCAAATACCTTATATTAAACCAATAATATTTCATGGAGGATGTATACTCCCGACCCCTTTTACTTTGTGCATGGTATATGAATTTTTATTTCAAAATTCAATGAGATTTTCCCTTGCGCACAAACATAGAAGCTTATGCTTAGGGAAGAGTATAGGATCTTGAATCCTAAGTCTAATATGATATAGAGATTTATATGTAAGTATTAGAATAGCTTTAGGACTTAAGGGTAAATGTTAGAACGTGGCAATTTATTCATATAGGAACTCTGTTCAATATGAAAAATGCTCATAAATGAGTATTCATCATTTGATAGTCAAAACATAAGAAATCTCACAAAGATTAACAATGGTGTTAAATACTACCTTCTCTTAACTAAGAATCTACTTAATGAAATTTGGAAATTAATGATCCTTAGAAAAAAAAAATGGGCAAATTTGAGGTACATTACAGTCATCTACATAGAATAGCAAGATAATATAGGTATATTACAGTCATATACCAAAGAATTGCCCCAAGCTTACCTGAAATTTGGAGGTTGTAAACTCCTGAAAATACTGAGAATTTGGTTTCGAAACTAACACCAGCATTTCCAAAATTGAATCTACTTTCAATTCCTATAATTTGTTTTCATTTTCTTTATTTTTATCTAATTTTATTTAATTTAAAAAAAAATCACTGCATAATATTTTCAGCGGACATTATGATTCAGTGAAAGGAAATATCGGTATCTCTAAAAATATACATTGAAAAATTTAGAAAAAAACATATTCATAATCCTTAAACTGTTCTTTTCAAAAGGGTATATTTATATTTCAATTCTAAGTAAAACTTAAGATAGATACAAGGTGTATAAAAACATGTGTTTAAAATCTGCAACTTTTTCAGCTTGGTCAACTTCACAAAATTCTAGAAATTATAATATCCATCCGTTAGATTTAAAATTATAGTCATAATAAAATAGTGTCTCTGTAGATTGTTGCAGTATATTTCATTTCTTAAAAACATAAGTTTAATAATAGATACATTGTTGTAGAAAAAAGTTACGCATTATCATTCCTTTCATGTTTAAGGAACATATTGTTAAACAACTGTCAAATTGACATATCAAATCATGATTAAATTTTTTTTAAAAATAGTCATTGGAAAGCTAACAAAATTCTTCACAAGTTTTGTTTTTACTGTAAAGTGAAATTCTAAATAAAAAAAATAATTTTGTATGCCAAAAGTTGAAGAACTTGTGAAAATACAGTTTTTTTTCTCATAAAACAAGCAAAAGTATAACCCATCTTCATGATTTTACCCTCGGACTATGTTTATTAAGTAAATAGTTGTACTTATCACATCTCTGAAAACTGTAACGACAACCCAACATGCAATCTCATACTCCTTGCATGCTCCATGATTGTCATGTTCATCATTTCTGACACACCATTTTCTTATGGTGTACCTGGAGTTGTTTTTTCTCTACGAATCCCATGGTATGAACAATAATCATCAAACTCTTGCTGCAATATTCAAATCCATTGTCTGATCTAAGACTCTTCAACCTTTTTCATGTCTGTTGGATTTGTTCTATTTTATATCTTTAGATTGTAGTTCTTTTACATATGGTTCTTTATGGGATATTCTGGTTCTACCTTACTATTATAGATCGACACTAGTTCATATTTGATAAGCTCCCAACAAAATCCATTTAAAACTATCGCCCCCTTTGGAAAACCAGAAGGAAACGCAACACATAGAGTGTACTACGCAGTCTCACCTGAGGTAGCTCTATGGGTGGCTGCAATACTTAGGTGTTTGCAACCACGGAATGAGTGGAGATCTGCAGTTGGGTTTTGTAATCTTTATTCATTCAGTCTAACATCTAGCTATAACAACCCTTTTATCCATGCATGGGGAATACCAGATCAACTAGTTCATTCATTCATCTAACATTCAACACTTAACAATAAATAAAGACGCATACATTCATTCAAATAACACAGGTTTTACCGTGGTTCACCCCCTCCTGGGCTATGTCCACAGATATCTAGCTTTCAAGATTATTATTATGGTTCAGTAATATGTCACGTCGCATGTGTTTACATTCTTGGATCTCACTCCCCTCAACAAGATCCTTAATCCCTGTGAGGTTGACTAGATCGCACCAGGCTCCTCATCCTATGATCTAACCTTTAGGATCAAGTTGCTTACTACTTCCCCAGCTCACCAACTTAACGACTCATATGGTTCTTACAATTCACTCTTCTTCTCTGTCGATCTCTCTCTAGTGGGCTCCATCTATATCTCTATGTGTTTGCCCCCCATCCTTCTAAGTACTACTTATTTTTATATTTGTCTCATCATTCATTACAATACATCACAAAAACCCTAACCCTAGCATCGTTAAGTCTTCCTTTCATGTGTGCCTCGCCTACTTCGCTTGCACGTGCTACTTTTCCTTCCAACTGTCCTTTCCTTCTTGCATGTTTCTCCTCCAAAAATAGTCTTTCCTCCTAACTAGGCCTGCATCCAACGCTGTCTCATTCTCAACCAAATATTTCCATTTATTAAAACTATAATATCCTTAGGCTGCGCCCAATTGTAATATAGATGAAAATGTACTTAATCTGGTGCGTTGTTTTGATATCATTTTGTATACACATTTCATGGCATAGTCCGTGCATTTACTATGCAATGCAATGATGAAGTGTGCACATTCTAGGATACCACACGCAGCATATTAAGTGCACGTGATTGTGAGACCAACGAGCCTTTGTGAATATGTTATGTTTTATAGGCTCATGAGCCAGTTATTATAAGCTAGGATGCTTATGTTTTGAATAGGCCGGAGAGCCTAGATGTTAAAGGCCAGTGCACCTATTTTTATATATGTCTCATATTTAATATAAAATACATTGTTGCGCACAGACCAACCATGATAAAAGATATGGGGGACTAAACTCCACTAGTTAGGGAAAAGGAGGGGCTAACTTAAGGAAAGGGGCTAAGCTGGGGAGCTTAAGCCAAAAAGGAATATTATATTAATATTTCTTTAATCATAAAGTATGGATAATTATTTATCCTATGTTTTAAAGTTGGGTACAAGTGGGCCAAAGTAGCTCCCAACATGATAAGTGTTAAGTTCCGGACATGCATAAATATTGTTGGGACTTAGTTCATTTCCTATCATCTTTTCAATCATCCTTTCCACCATTCAGTCATCCAGTCAATCATCCATGAGTATTCACACCCATTGAGCTATCCTTTGTATCTTCATGACTGTACCTGAACCCATATCCATAGCCATTTGTGTTGGTGTGTCTAGTTAGCTTGGGAGCTGGACTGAAGAAGCTGGTTGTCAAGCCCATGAGAAATTCTCTGGGTGAGAGAATTGCTAGGGATTGATTTCCTAAAGGTGTTGAACTGAAGCTATAATGCTCTGAGACTTGGCCGAATTTCTCAATTTCTGAATTTCTCAATGGTGTGCGCAAAGTTTTGGTGCGCAGTGGAGACATACTAAACTATGGCATGGTCCAACGCATTGAGTGAAATTCGCACGGAATATTAGTGCGCGGTACAAAAAAAAAATGCGCGCGGTGGATATTGGCGCATGACATAAAAGTAGTGCGTGCAAGTTAGTGGCACGATAGAGAACTGATACACAATGGTTTTAAAGTGTTCAAAGCACGATTTCCCTTGTGTTGTTGCTGCGCATGGTAAATATGGGTTTACAGGTTGAAATTTGTTCACGCAGAGTCATTTGGAAGGTGAATAACAGTAGAAAACCAATGATTTTTTGCGACGTTTTATATCGTTTGAACGTCATCTTTTTGCAACTCTTTTTTGAGGGCCTTAAGAGTGTTTTTAGCAACTCAAAAACCATGAGACAGAGGTGTACCAAAGGTAAAATTTGTCTCTACAGCTCAAATGAAAGAACTCAGAGAGATCTTTCTAATGGTGTAAATCGTTTGTCAAACAAATCTTTTATGAAAAAGTTATAACTTAAATAGTGGAGGGTAAATTATAAGACCCAACTAGCTTCAAAGAACCATATCTTTCTGCTCCGGAATCAGATTGAGGTAAAGAAGCAGTCAATGGAGATATATTGAACCATAGAAGGAATTCCCAGAGATGAATTAAATTTATGGGCATGTTAAAGGTGTTTAATATTGAAAATAAGGTACCTATAACATTCTAGACCAAAAACACAAATTAGCCTAGAACTTCAGCAGGTTGTAACTAGCAGCTCAGAACCCAGAATGAGGTGAAACTTGGACAGAATGTCCATACAATTTTTATGCAAAAAATCAATTGAGCTCATATGAAAATTTCAATGGATTAGGTGCGAAAATCCATAATTACAGTGCAAAGTTGCGCCAAGTTGAAAAATTAATAGAAAAATTAATGGGAAAATTTCAAATGAGCATAACTTTCTGCTCCAGACTCGGAATTGAGCATGTGAGTAGGCGTTGGAAAAGTATTGAAAAATGGAATCTAATTATAGACCCAGAAAATTGATTTGGGCATTCATTTTTTTAAGAAATCAGAAGAAAGGATTCTGATATATTATTGAACCAAAATGGTTCATATTTTTCATGAGTTTGCTGAAACAGTTAGCCTGACAAAGTTTTGTTGGCTGCACATTTTGCAAAGTTAACAACAACTAGATCAGATAAAAATCAACATAGAGTCTAGAGTAATGGAAGAGGCATAGGGGACTTATAGTCAGGAGGATGATATTAGAGGGATGGATGTCCATTTTGTCATTGAAGGAACAAACTCCAATGGACATGGGGATGAAAGGAATGAAAACATGAATATGGAAGAGACCATAAAAATTTTGCAAAAGGATGTCAAAAGACATAAAGATGATAATGAAAGGCTTATGATACCTAAGGAGCAATAGGATGACTTCAACATGAAGTTATTGGAGAGCTTGAATAGGATAGAAAAAAAATTGGATAAGGAGAGTGTTTCAAGCAAGTTAGGAAGTCACAGGCCTTCTAATGAGAAAATAAAAGAAATAAGTGTTAGCAGACATCACCATCACTCCCCGAGGAATTCCAATAAGAGATCACATAGTAGCTCAAGTCCATCCCCTGTCAGGAAGCACATGAGGTCTGGGGTGGATGAGCTACGAGGAGAAATGAACAAAATCAAACCTCCTACATTTGATGGTGAGTAGAAGAAGGATGAAGATGCAGAGACATGGTTGTTGGGCATGAGAAAGTATTTTCAATTGCATAATTATTATTCTCATGCAAAAGGTAGATTTTTTATCTATCAAATCAAGGGAAAGACATCCATGTGGTGGGATCAGCTTGTGCAGGTGAAGCACATTAAGGAGAAAAGTGTTACTTGGAGGGAATTCAAGTAGTATTTCGAGAAGAAATACTTGACTAAGAGATACCATGACAAGAAAATGAAAGAGTTCTTTGAACTCAAACTTGGGAGTATGACCATTTATGAATATGAAAGAAGGTTTTTAGAACTGTTGAAGTATGTCTCTTTCATCAAGGATGAGATAGTTATGATTCAAAGGTATTTGAGTGGATTTCCATCATTCATCAGTGTCAAAATACAATATGATGATCCCAAGACATTGGAGGAGACCATAAGGAGAGCTAAGTGTCTATATGATCAACAAAAATCAAGGCCTAATTTCCAGAAATCTTGGGAAGACAAAAATAAATTGAAGGTGGATTAGAGGAAGAAGGGAGCTAAGCCACCATTATTCAGAAATAATCCACAGGGATTGCAAACTCCTAGAGAGCCCAGAATGATTCAAATAGGGGGTCAAAGGCCAAGGAAACCACCTATTCAATGTTGGGGTTGTAAAGGAGATCACATGTTCAGATATTGTTCTCACAGAGGTGAAAAAGGGAGGATTGTTCACAATGTACAACAAGATGAAACAGTGGATAACATGGGCAGAAATGTTCCCAAGATCTATGTAGCCCTGGACAACAAGAAAACAGAGTATCAATCACATATGATTGAAGTGGAAGGTATGATCAACAACCAAACCATTGTTATTTTAATTGATTCAGGAGCTATTCGTAGTTATATAGATCCTAAGATGGTGGAAAGTTTGCATTTTCCAAGAAGCAAGCATGGAAAATCTTGGTTGGTGCCACTGGCTACAGAAGCCAAAAGAAAAGTTAATGAGATGGTTAAGTCATGTCGTATGGACATGAATGGATTGAACACCAAGGCATATTTGAACATCTTTCCTTTAGGTTCCTATGACTGTATGATTGGGATGGATTGGTTGGACCAACATCATGCTCTCTTAGACTGTCATAACAAAGAATTTACTTGCTTGGATAAGGGAATCAAAGGAAAGTGCATGGAATTCCCAGGGAAGTAACCATCAAGGAAATTTTAGCATTGCAGCTGATAAAATGTTACAGGAAAGGGTGTCCAATATTTGCAGCACATATGGAAGAGACACCTAGAGACAAGGTGCCAAATTTGGAATATTATGCAGTCCTAAAAGAGTTTGAAGATGTGTTCAAGAAGGTACTAGGACTACCCCCAAAGAGAGATATTGATTTCTCTATAAATTTAATGCCTGGAGCAGCTCCAATGTCAAATACTCCTTACAGAATGAGTACACCAAAGTTGAAGGAGTTTCAAATGCAGCTTGAAGAACTTCTGAAGAAGGGGTATTTACATCCAAGTGTGTCACCTTAGGGTTCCCCAATGTTGGTTGTCAAGAATAAAGATGGGACATTAAGATTGTGCATTGATTTCAGACAGTTGAATAAAGTGCCTCTGAAGAACTAGTATCCTCTACCAAGGATCAATGATCTTTTTGATCAATTGAAGGATGAAAATATCTTTTCAAAGATAGATCTCAGGTCTGGATACCATCAGGTAAGGATTAAGGAGGAAGACATTAGCAAGACCACCTTCAAGACAAGGTATGGTCATTATGAGTTCACAGTGGTGCCATTTGGGTTGTCAAATGCACCAATTTCTTTCATGTGCTTAATGAATGGTGTTTTCTGAGAGTATTTAGACAAGTTTGTCATTGTCTTTTTGGATGACATTCTTGTATATTCCAAGTCAGAAGAAGAGAATGAGCATCACTTGAGGATTGCATTGCAAGTATTAAGAGAGCATTGGTTGTATGCCAAATTAAGCAAGTGCTCATTTTATCAGAAGCAAATTCATTATTTAGGGCATATTATTTCAAAGGATGGGATAGAAGTGGATCCTGAGAAGATAGAAGCCATTAGAGAATGGTCAGCACCTAAGAATGTGATAGAAATCAAATCATTCATGGGTTTTACAGGCTACTATAGGAGATTCATTGAAGGATTCTCAAAGATTGCACACCCAATCACCTCCTTACAAAAGAAGGGTGTGAAGTTTCAGGGGACATTGGATTGTGAAAAGAGTTTCCAACACATGAAACAATTATTAAAAAGTGCTCCAATACTAAGGATTGGAGACCCAAGTGAAGACTTCATTGTATGTGTTGTTCCAGAGTCAGTACTTAAGGCTTAGAAGTATAGTGTCTAGGCATTCGAAAGTGAGTTAAGGGTAGAGAAGGAAGAAACATCAACCTTCAGCAAGGAAAACTAGGGATGATTTCTGTGTTGGCGTTGTCTAGCTTCCAATTGTTCCTGGATGTTTATATCTAGTTCAATCGCTGCCCATAAAGGTTTGCGTTCAACCCGGGTAGTGGTTGTTTTAAGAATAGTATCAAAAAGGTTTAAGGCAATATGTGTTTGATCTGATAGTTCAGGTTCGATATTAGGTTGTCTTGTTACAGGGACAGTCATGGAGGAACAGAAAGATAAGAAAATCTCAGGGGGAATTTAAGTGTTGTCTGAATTTCCGTCGTATAAAAGAAAGTTTACAGTTTTAGGAGTGAAAAAAGGGTGCAAACCAAAGGCCCTTTCCCATAACTAAGTTATATTTTGATAAAAATGTATGGGGTGGGAGAAAACATTAAGCTGTCTATCGAGTAAGGCTCCTATCAAGGGAGAATCTCACGTATAAATAGAAGAAGAAAAATGTAAAGAAATAACCCGATGAAGCATAAGATATATATAGAATTCTTAAAGTGTTGACTGGTCTTATACCTGTTGATAGTTGGTACAGAGGAAAAATAGTAAACAATATAGAAAACCAAAATTCATTCACTAGAGTAGAGGTTTCTCTAAATTATAGTGAAGCATTCATCAGATACAAATATGAAATGAAATATGAGATACAAGGAAACAAACTCATAACACAGTCGTGACGGAATTGAGAATCTTCGGATTTGCTTTATATTAACTCTCAAAATGGAAAACCTCTATTACAATCGACACAAAAAGGTCCAACCCCTTGTTCCTTCTTTCTATAGTATATTTATACAATTTTACATAAGATGGAATCTCAATCGTTGCAAAATTTTCAATTATGATAAGGAGGAGAGCAATCGTTCCATTTCTTCATCTCTGTCTTTATTTGGTACCAGAAGCTTGTCCTCGCACATGCTCGGTACAAGTGACACATCTTTCCACCATCTAAGATATCAACCTTGATGGTTCTGCTTGACAATCAACCTCAAAAGAGTAACAATCTCGGGCTAATTGTAGAAACCGTTCATCCATTTGTCTATCTATGATGTCAATAGCGCACAATTGCACACTTGGTTTAATCATACATTTATCTATTTGAACTATGTCTGCCATAGTTAGTTGTGATATCTCGGTCGAATCTCTTTCTTCTTTTTCATTCAAATCAAGTGAGATTTTTTCTATATTCATTTGACTCAATGCCTTAGCATTACCTTCGCTATCAATGCCTAACAGATTACCATCTATAGAACCAAAAGCCTCTTCTAAGGATTTCGTTACCCTCTTGGCTTGCAACTTACCTTCTGAGATACTGTGCTCCCATTCTTTTAATAAAATATTTCCTCTGGTCTGCTCCGAAATGGAAAACCTGGGAGTAATTCCCGATTCCCTATTGTTTGTAGCTATTACAGCCTCTTGAAAAGCGACCTGAGCTGCTCCAGCTTCTCTTTCTTTGACAGATAAATTTTCCAAAACTTGATTAACAAGTAAGCAGTTGTCCCGAATCAACTCTACCTTGGCGAGTAAATTTCACTGGGCTGTAGAAACTCTGCTCCGAATCTCCATCGCCTGGGACTAGAACATATTGATATTTATAACTTTACTTTCGACGATTTCCACTCGAGCCTGTAGCTTTTCGATCAAGTCTTTTTGCTGGCCCGCTTGTATCTGACCGTTCCGAACCACCAGCTCTGCTTGTTCGAGCTTAGTCTTGAGCAGCTCTATCTCACTTTTATCAACCAACCTTGCTTGTTCTATCCCTACACTCGCCTAGTCCTTGGCAGCCTCCTCTATTGTGGCTATTCTGGCTTCTAGGGTTTTGATGAGCCGATTTTTTCATTTCAGCTGGTTTTTCAAAACCCCGACTAAAAATTGATTTGTTGTGGCATATGCCCCTAATGTCCTTGCTATTTCTGTTGCGAACTGTTCATTCTTCTTGTCTTTCCCAACGATCAATACTTTGTGTTTCTTGGCTGTTGATTCCCCTTCCTGATAGAATTCTCTCTTTACCACAGCCTTTCTCTTCTTATCAAAGAAGAACTCATTTGGAGGGAGCTCTTCCATCCTTATAGGTCTCAATTCTTCATTTAAAATCCACCCTGCATCAATGTTTCCTTGAGTTGACTGCAAGGGAGTAATGGATGTGATGGGATCTCTAATTTGCTTAGCTGGTTGCCCTGGAGTAGTAACCAGAGTTTGCTTTTTCAGCAGGTTGGGAGTCTTTATCTCTATTTTTAGACTCTTAGTTTGCTCTTCCCCATCCTGGTGTTTTTCTTGACTGGGTGTCACATCTTTGGAGCCTTCGGCATATTTTTGTTTCACCTCTGTTGTACTCGGATTCTCACCCTCCAATACTACAGGAAGACAACTGCGTCAATGTTCTTGGAATTTTAGAACATCAGCCCTCTCTTCAGGTGCCAGGGTTTTCATCCAAGCTAAAATCTCAGCATAAGATCTTGTGCCTCAGAAAATGTCATCCGAGGGGGAATTTTCGTGTTCGAACCTTTTGAGTCCGCAACTGGCCAAATGATTACTTACGACCCTTTGCAGATCATGCTTCTTGAATTCAATAAGAACTAATTTTAGGTCTTCCAGGGCTGCTGCCTCAGCTTTAGCATACCCAAAATCTAACAAAGAATATGAATTTAAATGAACAGGAAAAGGTGGTCATACCTTCTTTGAATATCCCTTAAGCTCCTTTCTTATGCCACCGATTACTATTTGCCTAGCAACCTCATGACAAACCATCTTGTCATGTATGAATAATGGTAATGCACGCAGGGGAACAGAAGCCCTGAAAACTATGAGATATGAGAATTTGGCTTCTACATACCAGTCTTCTATACTGCTCAAATTCATCACTATACTATCTGATATCTTGGGTGGCGGGTGGCCGAAAATAGTGACATGCAGCGGTACCATTACCCAGTTAAATATTTCATATATGAAATATGTTGCTTTGTTTTCCCACAATTTTGAATGATAGACATGGATGGGCTCAGCCTCTGATGGATTCCAACTCTAGCTCATTAAGGGAAAGGGTGTTAGAAAACACACAACATCCATAATGTACGCAAACATAAAAAATGAAGCAATCTTTCCGCTTTCTTTCTGCGCCCGATGATCTGGAACTCAATTGGTCAAGCTATCAGACAACATTTTCGCCCAGTCGAAGGAACAACCTTTGGTGAATTGATGTATTAGAGGCACCCATTGAAGAAAGAAATGTGTGGTGTCCTCTCTCCCATATACTCTGCAGGTCATCATAGCTATATACTTGAACTATGGTTCCAAGGAAGCTATTCAATATATACCATTATTCTCTACCCTGAACTTCGCAGGGTGTGAAACCTAATCTCTGATTAAGATGGACATAGTCTTGTCATATTGCACACATTCCTTTTGTTTGAACTTCTCCAAGAATTCGGCATCGTATGAAAGGTTCAACATGGTAGACAACTTGTACATAGCTTGCAGTTGTTCGGGTCTAAAAGTCCTGATGGTGACCTTCTGCTCATTGATGATGGTTCTAGTTGGTATGTCCACATGGTCTAATGCCCACCGGACCATATCATAGTAAGGGAGAAGTCGTGGCCTGGCCACTACTTTATGCATTCCAGATTGGACGACGATCTTATATTTGGTGGTTATGTTGTCTTTTTCATTGTCACTGGAATCATCAGAATAATCTACTAATTCGGCCTGTAGAACATCAGAAACAAACGACCAGGTCAGGACAGAGTCGACACTGCGAGGTGAAGTATGAGCGACGTTGTCTGAACCTTGTCCCGAAACCTCAACGTTGGCTTTAGATGCTTTTCATGGGGCCATGACAGGAGATCCTGCTTTAGCTCTTCTGCAATAAAAATATGTATACATACAGAAATTAGTTCACTGAGAAAAGTGTGCTCTACGTAATATAGAAATGAATTTTTGATAACGAATAACAACTCTATATATTCAAAAACTTGGTACTTTTTAAGAACAGATTGGTCAAATCATGCTTAAATATAAATTTAGCAATAAAAACCCAATCTTTACTTGTTGATTTGCCTTGTTTCTAATTAATGCCATAAATTTTGGCGGTTCGAAACATCAGTTGGCGTAAGGAAGAATTAAGACTACCTCATAAACTATGCATGCATCAAATCACGGGAAATACTAGCTTAGCTCAATTAATCAGGTTTTAACAAAGTTAATTAATCTTTCAGTACTCCCTGCATCGAGAATTTTTTCTTTAACCCTTTGAACCTCTAACACCCGAGATTGCGATGATTGACTTTGGTTAATAAAAAACGTAATTGTGATTAGGCGCTTAATTAATTACGTGATTATTTATATCGCAATTTCGCGACTCGGAGCTTCGAAGGTATATCTTCTGGGAAGTTTGTATGTCGAGTTGCGAAACCGCGAGATCACGATGATATGTTTTAATTAAACGGGAGGATAAAATAGGATTAAGTGTTTAATTAATTATGTTTATATATTTATCACGACTTCGCGACTCGGGGCTTTGACAATGTAGCTTTTTAAAAGAAAATATGTCGAGTTGCGAATTTCCATCAGAACTTAACCATGGCTAAGCTTTTACCTTTAACCTTAACGTGGGTTACTAAAACAAGAAATTCGTGGTTTCCGCTATCAAGGTTACGTCAGTAAGAATTTTGGATTTAGTAAACACCGAGACCCGAAACCCCGATGATGCTTAACCGTAATTTAGGAAAATTTTACTCTCGTTACTGACCTGGGTAAAATTTTAAAACAATTTCACTGTTTTGTTGTTCGAGACTTGTAAACTATGTGATCTATAGCATCTGACATACGAAATCCCGAGGTAAAAAAAAAGGGGGGAAAATATTTGACGAAAAGTAGAACTCGCCTTGAGAGTATGATAACCATCGCCGCTCGCGTGATGAGACTTCAGAGATTTTGAAACAACAGAAGGAAAATACGAAAACCATCTTTCGATTTCGAGCATTAAGACATGAAATTCAAAATGGGCTAAAAAACAAAGGCGGACCAACAGTATGCACAAATGCATGTAAAGAAGGACTTGGTGGAGTCCTCACTCAAAATGGGTTTGTTATATGTTATGAATTAAGGAAGTTGAAGGAGCATGAAAGACATTATGCCACTCATGATTTGGAGTTGGCGGCCATAGTGCATGTCTTGAGGAAATGGAGACACTACCTCATGGGGAAAAGGTTTGAGCTAAGAACAGACCATAATGGTCTGAAATATTTATTTTATCAACCAACTGTAAATGCTAGGCAAAACAGATGGTTAGAATTTCTAAGTGAATATGAATTTGATATAAAGCATATCAAGGGAAAAGAGAAAAAAATGGTTGATTCACTCAACAAAAGAGTACATGAATTGCATGCTACGTCCATTAGCATGTACCAACCAGATTTGAAAGACAAAATTATAGAGGCTACCAAATCAGATTTTCATTACAAGAAATTAGTGACAAAATTACAACAAGGTATTTTGCAGCAAAAAATTGAGGAATACAAGCTAAATAATGATGAAATTCTCATGTATAGGGGCATAGTTTATGTATCAAATTCTAATGAATTGAAAAGTACGATATTGAGATAAATGCATAATGTGCCTTATGTTGGGAACCCAGGATATCAGAAAATGGTTGCAGCTGTCAAGAGCCAATATTATTGGCCAGGCATGAAGAAAAAAGTTCTTGATTTTATTGCCAGATGTTTGGAATGTCAAAAGTTAAAGGTTGAGCATAGACACCCAGTTGGTTTGCTACATACATTACCCATTCTTAAGTGGAAATGGAAAGTTGTAACAATGGATTTCATCACCAAACTTCCCAAAACAAACAAGCAACATGATTCCATCATGTTAGTGGTGGATAAGTTTACTAAAGCTACCCATTTTATTCCAGTTAAGCTCACTCACAAGGCAACGAACATTGTTGATGTTTATATGAAAGAAATTTCCAATTACATGGCATGCCAAAGACAATTGTGTCTAACAAAGATCCAAAATTTACCTCAAAATTTTGGAAAGGATTATTTAATGGATTTGGCACAAATTTGAATTTTAGTACAACCTATCATCCAAAATCAGATGGAAAAACAGAGAGGGTGAATCAAGTGATTGAAGACATGTTAAGAATGTATGCGATGGATAAACCATCAAAATGGGAAGACTACCTACACTTGGTAGAGTTTGCTTATAACAATGGGTACCAAGTATCTCTAAAGATGAGCCCATTTGAGGCACTTTATGGCAGAAAGTGCAACACACCAGTAAGTTGGGATAACCCCGCAGATAGAGCAGTGGTTGGGCCAGATTTTCTAAGGGAAATGGAGGAGCAAATGATAAAAATAAAGCAAAATTTAAAGGCTTCCCAAGACAGGAAGAAAAGCTATGCTGATAAGGGAAAAACTCACAGGGAATTTAAAGTGGGTGATCATGTATTATTGAAAGTGAAGTCCAATAAAAGTTCCATGAATTTGGGAAATTGTTCAAAGTTGGCATCTCGCTATTGTGGGACATTTAAAATCCTAGAGAGGATTGGTCCAGTGGCTTATATGATTGAATTTCCCGCATCTATGTCTGTTCATAATGTATTCCATGTATCATTGCTAAAGAAATACATACATGATGATAATCATGTTATTGATTGGAATGTGATTTAGGTGGAGCCAAAAGGCGCTTTTCAGGTGCATCCAGTACACATTCTGGACCAAAAACTCAAACAGATCCGGAACCAAGCCATGGGGCTTGTAAAGGTCCAATGGACCTGGTACGGTCCTGAGGATGCTACTTGGGAGCATGAGTATGCAATGCGGGCAGAAAACCCGCATCTTTTTGAGGAATTTTGAAATTTTGTTGTATATGGGTACATGATGCACTGAGGACAATGCAAAAATAAGGGGAGGGGATTGTAATATCCCTAGGCCATGCCCAATTGTAATATAGATGAAAATGTATTTAAGTTTGTGAGCTATTTTGATATCATTTTGTATACACATTTCATGGCATAGTGCACGCATGTACTGTGCAGTGCAATGATGAAGTGTGCACATTCCATGATACCGCGTGCAACATCGTAAGTGTGCACGATTGTGAGGCCAACAAGCCTTTTTGTATATGTTATGTTTTATAGGTTGGTGATCCCATTATTATAAGATAGGATGCTTATGTTTTGATTAATCCAAAGAGCATAGATGTTAAAGGCTAGTGCACCTATTTTTGTATATGTCTCATATTTAATATAAAATACATCATTGCGTGCAGTCCGACCATGATAAAAGAGATGGGGGACTAAACTCCACTGGTTAGGGAAAGGGAGGGGCTAAGTTAAGGAAAGGGGCTAAGCTAGGGAGATTAATCCAAAAAGGAATATTATATTAATATTTCTTTAATCATAAAGTATGGATAATTATTTATCCTAAATTCTAAAGTTGGGTACAAGTGGGCCAAAGTAGCTCCCAACATGACAAGTGTCAAGTTGGGGACATGCATACATATTGTTGGGACTTAGTTAATTTCCTATCATCTTTTCCATAATTCTTTCCATCATTCAATCATTCAGTCAATCATCCATGAGTATTCACACCCATTGAGCTATCCTTTGTATCTTCATGACTGTACCTAAACCCATATCCATAGCCATTTGTGTTGGTATGTCTGGTTAGCTTGGGAGCTGGACTGAAGAAGTGGGTTTTCAAGCCCGTGAGCAATTCTCTGGGTGAGAGAATTATTGGGGATTAATTTTTGGAAGGTGATGAACTGTAGCTACAGTGCTCTGAGACTTCATGTCTGACCTATTGTTGAAGCCCATAGGGGAAGTGGGGCAGCCAAAGGACTATAGAGAAAAGAAGGGGCACACATCCTAGGTGGGATAGGCATGTGGGGAATGAGGGATTGTGGGTTGTTAGTTTGAGTTGGCACCTATTAGGACCCATAAATGTCCCCTTTTCACTATATCTTTTGTTCATTCAACCTTACCATTTCTATGCTAAATGCCTACTAAATGTTTGCTAAGACCTTTTTTCCCAAAGTATGAATAATTGATCTTGCTTTTATATTTTATTCATGTAACATGTTTGATCGATAGCATTGCTCATATTTTACCCATGAATGTTCAACTAATGATTAAAATGTGTAGAACAACCAAGTCTTGAAGAAAAATCATTTTTGTTACACCAACTGATACAGATGTGTGCCAACTCTGCATGTTGTTACATGACCACAACAACTATGCACCTTTTGTGGAAGTTGTTACACCCACTGTAAAAAATGTTCACCGATCCTAGAAGTTGATCTATCATGCAAATCTGAGCCCTAAAGACCAATCCTAAAACCTGTTACACGTTTTTTCTCACACTGGTGATGAAGATCATTTAACATATTTTGTAATGATAACAGATCCTTGATATCATACGAACAACTTGAGAATCTCTGGTTCTCAAGGTTGTTCTGAGTCTGTTTTAACTCAATGACTCTTTCTTTAAATAGTAGAGATTTTGTAATCATGTTTACCAAAATATAGATGTGGAACAGAGAGTGAAGAAAGAGCATATTGTATCTGAACCTTTTTTGTGAATCAATGAAGAAGTGCATTGATTTTCTTTAACCTACTGTAGCCTATTTTTGAGTGGATTCAGTGAGAAGGGCCCACCTTCCTCATAGACTCTCCTCTGTTTTGATGTTTTGATGTTTTAGATTAACTTCCTTGATTTGAATGATTTATCTGTCTAGAATTTCTAAGAGGACATTTGTTGTTACAGTTCAGTTCTTTCTTGTTAAACATGAATTAGTGAGTCTCATAAGAAGTTAGAGTCAATTGTTGAATACTGTTGGAGATTTGTTTTCCCTTTTTCTGTATTAGATTAAATCTCAGTTCTCAAGCAAAAGAAAATAAAAGTGCGAATCCCCTTTCTGCAATTAAGTAGGTTTCCTTTTGGCAATTAGCACAGAACATCTTTCTGCAAGAGTAAAGTAGAAAATTAATAGATAATCTAGGATTCTTATACACCGATCAATTCAGGTTTTCAATTATTCAAGTGTGATATCAATTCTGTAAGGACTCTAGTTGTGTCAGAAACTTGTGTTAAGTGTTCAACTTTTCAATTTTGTTTCTTTAGTTTACTTTACTGCAATTCGATTAGTGTTGCTTTCATAATCTAGCATAGACTGTGCATAATTATCTTGCAATAACAAAATTTCCCTGGGTTTGACAATTTATATTGAACACCTTAATCATCTATTTATTTAGACAATTAAAGTTCCCAACATTTTGGCGTCGTTGTCAGGGAAGATAATTAGAGATTCTTGTAAGCACATTAATTTTCTTTTCTTAGGAATGAGTAGTTTGCATGAATCGAGGAACAAGAGGACCTATCCCCAAAAATACTAACCCTATAGGTACCAAAAGAGGTGGAGTAAGGAACCGTGCACTGGGAAGGCTAACCTTTGTTGATGAGATTATAGCTAGAGAAGATTCTTCTTCAGTATCTATCTTTTTCCCTTCAAATCCTCCAAGAAGACATATTCCTTAGTCATCAAAATTACCCCATTTTGAGACATCGTTTTCATCAGGGGCTGAAGCTAAAGATTTGTCACCAACAAATTAGCAAGCAACACTGGAGAATATTGAAGATCAAGGAAGTGTAGCTAGGAACAGGGAAAATCCGGAAGAAGCAGTTTATCAGATCAACGGACAGATAGTCACTAAAGAAGAGCGGGATGCTTTGTATATTGAGTAGAGAGAAAGAGAACATATGGAAAATCAAGGGGATAATGAAGAAGAGTTCCACCATGAGAATCCACCAAACAACGGAGACCGAGCAAATGATGAAAATACTATCTCTACCCTTGTCTTTCCTATTTCTGATATTCCCACATGAGGGATGGCTCCTATGAAAAACATACCTCTCTCAGCTCTGCCAAATTTTCATGGATTATCTACTGAGGATCTAGATGAGTTTCTGTTTGAATTTGATATTCTGTGTAGAAGCTATGACTACACTACCACTGCACATAAGCTTAAATTGTTTTCAGCTACATTCAAGGGTAATGTGTTAAGATGGTTCATGATCCTTGGAGGAGAGAATATTTCAACATGGGGACAAATGAGACAACTTTTCCTGAACAAGTACCAAGACTATTGTCAAATGAGGGAATGAAGAGAGGAATTGTTCAAAATGTCTCAGAAGGAGGATGAGACCCTTGAAGAGTTTGTGGAGCGACTCTAGTATAATCTACAAAGATCTGGACATCCGAATGTGAGTAAGGAGATTCTGAAAAATATTTTTCTAAAAGCAGTTAGAGATGATTGTTTAGATATGTTGAATATGTTGGGCAGGGGAAATATATCTAAGGATTCCTATGATGACATTGTAAATATTTGTAAGAGATGATCTCGAGGATCTACAAGGAATAAGTCAGCTACAAGGGATACCACTTTTTCAAGGGTACATAAATCAACCAATGGAGGGGCAACAAGAGAAAAAATAGGTAATATGTTATAAGATTTCAAAATAGAGATGATTAACTCTTTTGCTTCACAAATTGATACTCTGCAGATCAAACAGAAACAAGAAGAAAAAGATAAGGCATTGTCCATTTTCTGTCCGAAATGCAGAGACAAATATACAAAAAGGGAGTGCCCACTGAACAGTGTTCAGGTATGTCTTATTTGTGAATTGGATCATCCCACTGACAAATGTCTCTCACTAGGTGTAAGAGCGTTAATGAAGGAGACTAATGAGGAAGCAGAGGTTGCCTATATAATAACATAGAGGAGATAATGGAAACCATGAGGTCAAGGTACAAACCCTCAATTCTCTCCTGCAGCAATTAATTATTGGAATAATGTGAACAACAAGCTTCAATATGGCCAATTGAATGCCCCCTCTCCAAATCAAGTGCCCCATCCTTATCAGGATCTTAATGCATGGTTACCTATGCCCCAACAACAAAATCACCATGGGAAATGGAACCCATATTGGAGAGGCCCTCAACAACAACCTATTTATCAAAACCATCACCAATCGAACCCCTATCAACAACAGTTCCAACCACAGTACCAACAACAACAGTTGCAGTTACCTCCCAATGCCCCACAGAACAATCCTCCTTTGCGAACTCAGATGCCTATGAAACCTAACGGAAATCCAAATAATAAGGTTGTTCAGAATATTGATATACACACTGTGCCAACTCTATCTATTACTCCTATGCCTTGTGATGATATCAAATTAAGATCAGGAAGAATAGTAGAGCCAATAATTGAAGATGCTTCATCTTCAGAATCAGACAAGGAATCGGGGAAAAGACCATCTGCTGATATAGAAGAAATTGACCAACCTATTATAGAATTAGCAGACCCCCCATTCCCTGAAAGAATGGAAATTACCAAAAATGTGGAATTACCATCCTTCAATCTCTTAGGACAATTGCAAAATCTGCATGTTAACATTCCACTATTGCACGCAATTAGGGATGTCCCTATTTAAGCAAAGACTGTGAGAGACCTCTGTATCAAAAGACCTGGAAGAAAACCTAGGGACCCCCTCACAATGCATGCAGTGGGAAAATTGTTTGAACTAATGTTAGGAAAAACCCCACCTATTAAATATGGCGACCCAGGAAACCCTACAGTCACTGTCAAAATTGGATAGACATTTATTCCCCATGTGTTAGTTGATTTAGGGGCAACAATTAACATTATGACAATAGAGACTACACAATTGCTGCAACTAACGCAAGTCCGACCTACTCCTACTTTTTTGAAATTAGTTGGTCATTCTACTATCAGACTAGAAGGAGTCATTGATGATCTAGTTATTTCAGTTGATTCATGGGATTATCCTGTTGATTTTGTTGTATTGCAACCCAAAACCCATCTGGGGGGCCACCCTCAAATTCCAGGAATACCATGGTTAGCTATAGCTAAAGCTTTTGATTGGTTGTATATCTGGTTCAATGACCATCTCTAAAGGTTATGATACCAAGAAACTTACCCTTTATCCTCATGGTACGCCCAGTGTGGAACCTGAAAATTCTGTATGGATGGACATTGAGGATCTCCTAAAGTCAATTCTAAGAGCATCGTTATAGAAATCAAACCTGGAAAAACCCTAAACATCAATCTTAATTTATCTTCTGTTGAAACTCACCATTTGATGAAGTTATTGATTGAACATAAGGAAGCATTTTCCTGGGATTACATGGATATGAAAGGAATTTCCTCTGAACTATGCACCCACCATATATATATATATATATATATATATCAAATAAGAATGCCGACCCATTTTCCAACCCCAAAGGAGGATGAACCCTAATCTTAAAGAAATTGTTAAGGAAGAACTCCATAAACTTCTAAATGTCGTATTCATCTACCCTATATCAGACAACGAGTGGGTTTCATCGTTGGTTATCATACCTAAAAAGAATGGTAAATGGAGAGTGTCTGTGGACTATAGAGCCCTGAATAAGGCCACGCAGAAGGATCATTTCCCTCTGTCATTTATTGATCAGGTTCTAGACAACCTATCTGGAAAATTATTTTTCTCTTTCTTAGATGGATTTAGTGGCTATAACTAGATAAAAATTTCTCCACAGGACCAAGATAATACTACCTTTACCAACCCTTGGGGTACATTTGCCTACAAGGTTCTCCCATTTGGTTTGTGTAATGCACCAACCACTTTTCAAAGAGTTGTGATTGGTATTTTCTCTGATATGGTGAATGACTGTATGGAAATATTTATGGATGACTTTACACCTTATGGTACTGATTTCGATGAAGCTTTGTCTAATCTAGAAAGAGTGCTCAATATATGTATAGAATCTTGTCTTTCTCTAAGTACATAAAAATGTCATATGATGATGAGCAAAGGTGTGGTGCTGGGACACTTCATTTCTTATGTCGTAATTCAGGTAGACCCAACCAAAATCCAGGTAATTTTGGACATTCCAACCCCATCAACTCAAAAAGAGCTAAGAAGTTTTTTAGGGCATGTTGGATATTACAGGAGATTCATTAAAAAAAATTCCAAACTTGCCTCTAACTTATTTTTTATATTAACAAAATCTGTTAACTTTCATTGGACTGACAATTGTGAACTGTCTTTTACAGATCCGAAACAAAAATCGGCCACAACTCCCATTTTGAGAGGGCCCAATTGGGATCTTCCTTTTCACATTTCTTCAGATGCCTTAGACACTACAATTGGTGCAGTACTTGGGAAACAGGAGGACAAATATCCTTATGCTATCTAATATATCATCAATAACATGGCTTCTGCTGAGTTAAATTATACAGTTACTGAAAAAGAATTCTTGGCGGTAGTTTATGTGATCAATAAATTCAGGCATTATATCACTGATTATCCTACTTTTATTCATACTGATCATACAACAATTAAATATTTGATGAATAAACCTATTACTAATGCTCGATTAATAAGATGGTTGTTATTAATTCAGGAATTTGACATCACTATAGTCAATAGACCAGGAAAAGAAAATGTGGTTGCTGATTTTCTTTCAAGATTGCATATGAATGATGATAATTCACCAATAGATGATTCCTTTCCAGATGAACATTTGTTTGCAGTATATTCTCACTCACCTTGGTATGCAGACATTGTTAATTATTTGGTTGCAGGGAAGGTACCTCCACATCTATCTCCAAGAGAAAGAAGGAAGATTATTCAAAAGAGTGCTCGATATAGTTGGATAGAGGGATACCTTTTCTACAGAGGCCTGGATCAAGAAATTAGAATATGTGTGAGGGATGATGAAGTTTATGATCTACTTAAAGCTTGTCATGATGGCCCTTGTGGAGGTCATTTTGCTGATAAAAAGGACTGGGCATAAAATTTTGAGGATGGGCTATTTCTAGCCCACAATATTTCAAGATGCAAAGAAGTATGTCCAAGCTTGTGACAATTTCCAATGAATAGGTCAGACAAATCATAGAGATGAGATGCCTCTCCAGCCGCAAGTAGTGTTAGAGCCTTTTGAGAGATGGGACATGGATTTTATAGGGCCCATTAACCCACCTTCTAATAAAAAAGTCTATATATTGGTCTGCACAGATTACATGACGAAGTGGGTAGAGGCAAAATCACTCATCAGGGCCTCATAAGAAGTTGTCTTAGAATTCTTGTTGGAATATATCTTTGTTAGGTTTGGATTTCATAGAGAATTAATAACTGATGGGGGGGGGCCTTTCACATCACATAAGTTTGAAGCCCTACTCACTAAATATCATGTTTTGCATAGAACAACTTCTCCATACCATCCACGTGGTAATGGCCAGGTGGAAAGTACCAAGAAAGTCATAGAAGCTATTCTTACTAAGATAGTGAGGGCACATCGTAGGGATTGGTCTGACAAATTGCATGAAGCTCTATGGTATTATCAAACTACTTGGAGGAGCACAACTGGTTTTTCTCCTTATGAGCTGGTATATGAAAAGAGCCCTGTTTTTCCTATTGAATTCAAAGTCAAAACCCTAAGAACTACATCAACAGTCAATCTAAACTTGACTATGGCACAAAAGGCCAGACTACAACAGATCAATGAGTTACATGAGAAGTGTTTGGACGGTATTCATCAAACCACAATGATTCAACAACAGAGAACAAAGTGGCATGAGCAAGTCATCAAGAAGAAATTGTTCAAAAAGGGAGATTGGGCTCTATTGTATGATTCGCTCTTTAAATAATTTCAGGGTAAGATGTGTACACGATGGATAGGAACTTACGAGGTCGACACTGCTTTTCCTAATGGGACAATCATCTTGATCACTCTTGATGGATCCAATACACAGTTACTTGCAAATGGTCATCGCTTGCGCCTATATCAACATCCACTTTCCAAGGTAGAATTTAAATCCAGTTGTACAACTGATACCAATTACCAATTTTTAAAACGAACGGAGCTTGCTCCTTACCCTTATAAACCTTAGGAATTTACGTTTTTTAATAAAACCTTGTATATAAATAAACTCTGTAAATTTGAATTTTTTCTGTTTTTTCCAGAACTTTTTATGTTTTTTTTTAATAAATTCAGCCTAGAAGGTTATTTGGTAGTTACTTGTGTGCATATAGATTGATGAAGAGAAAAGTATATTCAAGCGGAAGGAGTTGAAGGATTAGTTTCTGGAAGTTGAAAACTTCCTAAAAACTAAGGAATTATGTGTTTGGCTGGGTTACATGTTGTTACACACTTTTAGCCGATTCACATGCTGTTACAGCATTTGCACGACTATTTTTTCTTACATGTTGTTACACACTTTTGGTCGATTCACATGTTGTTACATCATTTGACCGACTATTTTCTTTTACATGTTGTTACACTCTTTTGGCCGATTTATATGCTGCTACGCCTAATTCCACCATCCAGCCAATATACATGCTGATACACCTACTGCTATATTCCTTTTCACTATTTTACATGTCGCTTCACCCATTTTTCACATTTATGCCACTTTTCCATACTGACACACTGCTTCTTTGTCACTTCCACTGCTATCTTTTCCACTCTCTTTGACCGAAAAGGCCACTTCATCATTTCTTGATTCCACAACCACCGATTTCCAACTCGTCGACCAAAGAAAGGACTCCACCTCTGATCCACTTGTCATCTCATTATTTCTCATGTTCCAGCACCATCTCTCATCATTACATCTATTCCATGCAAATCAGATGGTTGTTGGAGAGTGCAGTTACTCCGACAAGGCGGTTCATGCGATAAGTTATGAGGTATGTGCCTAGTCTTATGTGTCAAAGTGATGTAGATATGGAAGCAAGCTTCAATGCTTATTTGTTGGTTTTCCTAAATTTGTTGCAACATGAGCCAATCCGATTAGTTGGGGGGGAGGAGGGAGAAAATATACACCGACATAACATAAAAATCCCATTTTATAATCACTTCTGCCACCTTTCGACCACACTTATTTTCATTGAGACACTCTGTTCTTTATGAAATACACATTCGAACTTGTTGTGTCTCTAGTTTAGGTGTCAGTTTCTCCTCCTTTGTGACTGTTAGACTCTAAAACGATGTCATGGGAGGATTAGATGTGAGGTATGAGCCAAAAAATCTTGATGCGTTGCTGCTACACCCAGATGTTTACCAAATCTTTCTACAAGTTGACTGGATTTCTTATTTCAAGAAGTTATAGAGGTTTAATGAAGCAGAGGTGTTGGATTTCAGTTAGAATCTCACAGAAGGGTATTCAATGGTGCATGGTGTGAGAATTCCAATGACAGAGGAAATTGTAGCTGCTGTGATAGGGTTGCCGACCACAGGAAAATGATGGTTTAACAGAAAAGAACACCTTCCAAAAGAACAAACAGGTTTTCTAGTGGACGGTGAGCAATTTCAGACCAAGGGTCGAGGTGAAGATGTAAGTTCCTTACCAGAACCATGGGGGAAAGTATCAGAATTTGTAAGGAGGTACATTACATGTGAAGGAAGATATCAAGTCGTTTATTTTTCTGATTTTATACTACTGTCACATTTAAGACATAAGAAGCTAATAAACATCCCTTACTATCTTCTTCATTCCTTGCATAATATGGCTCACTTTGTTAAGAAATCGAAGCATCCCATGAATTATCTTTCCAATCAAAGACTGATAGGGTTGTTGATTCATAATGGAATGGGAATTCCTAATGTCCCATTACCTGAAGAAGAACAAAAACAAAACTCCATTCCTACTTTTATGGCCAACCCCGAGTAGCCAATTCCTAAGCCCTCAACTACACCAGCAGTTAAATCCCCAACTGTAACTTCCCGTAAGTCAACTCTGAATACCAAATGAAAAATATGAAGCACCTCTCACACCGCTCAGAAATGCCTCGACAATGTTGAGCCAGAACAACCAGACCCTATTCATACAAATGTGATTGAGCCTCACGAGCCTCTGCCCTCGGCTGCAACAGTTACAAACACAATCCCTGAACCAATTCATGAATCTTATCCCTCGGTTGTGATAGTTGTTGTTGAAAAAATCCCTCCTATTCCTAAACCAAAGAAAAGGGAAACCCTTGCCTCTGTTTCTACTTTACCAAGGAAGAGAACTATGTCAGAAAGGTTTGCTGCAAAATCCATTCAAGCCCGCACTGTAATTGCCAATACATCAACTTATTCTCCTATTGAACCAACATCAACTCAAAGTCCTATTGCTGTAATAGTTGTTCCATCCCCAACCATCACTACTAGTGAATTGTCTCAAAAACTCATACGTCAAACCATAAGCTAGTCTTAGAGAAGCATCAACAAAATCACATCATAATAAACTCAAAACCCTTCTATTGTTGCAACATTCATTTCAGCCCCTACTGCCACTGCCCCTAAATCGTCTAAAAAAATTAAACGTCAAACTAGCCGGAAATCTCAGAAAGGCATCAATAAAGTTGTTGCGACAGAGTGTCTTGATTTTGCTGATACTCAGACACTCCCAGATTTTGACATCAATGATACAAACCTAAGTGAGTGGCTAACTAATTTTATGGAGGTACATATTCTGGGATTTACCTTGTGCAAGGAATTTCAAGAAACTATTTTATCATTTCAGGCCGAGTGTACACGAATTACAAAAAAATCATTAGCTCCTTTTGATGATTATGTGCATCACTCTCTGAGTGACGATGTACAGATTATATTAGACCCCAACATCCCAAAACCTCCTCCTTGTGTGGTTGTTGAAGAACACCCTCCTTCTCCTTTATTGGTTCCTGAAGAGAGCCCTCCTTCTCCTAAGGCTAAGAAAAGGAAATCCCATGTTTTCGTCTCTACATTACCTAAGAGTAGAACTAGGTCAACAAGGTCTGCTAAGGAAGCATTCAGATGGAAGAATATGGAATAGGCATTACCCATTCTTCTTCTATTATCCTCAGTTGTCAACAACGTGACTGTTACACAAGAACCAACCTCTTCCCCGAACTTTGTTGTTACACAAGAACCAGTTACCCAGGAAGAGACTGTCACACAAGAACCAGTCATGTTAGAATTAGTTGTTACACAAGAACCAACTGACTAGGAAGAGACTGTTACATAAGAACGATTCATGTCAGAAGTAACTATTACACAAGAACCAATTACACAAACTATAGAGGGTAATGATGATGTACCACTTTCTCAGTTGTTTTCTTAGATTGAAAAGAAGATACAAGGTATTGAAAATTCCAGGATTACTGAATTAATGAAGGAAAATGTTCACCTCATAGCATAGTTGGATTCCCTAACGAAGGACTTGCAGGTTTCTCAACAACAAAACTTAGAGAACTCAACTTTGGGTATATTAGCACAGGAAACCACAGTTATGAATGAGAATAGAGAGCACATGTGCTATCAATGTGGTGATATTTACTTTCAGGCAATATATAAAATCATCAAGGTACCAACTAATGGTTAGGCTGAAGAACTATCCAATTTCTCATTCAAAATAGAATGTGACCTTACTGCTCCAAAAAAACCAGTAGGGCAGAGGAGATCTCAACATACTAAAGTAGTTGTTGGTTTACCAATAGATTTAAAACAAGAACCTTTGTTACACTTACAAGTTGTAACTCAAGAAACTCAAACTTATTATGTTCTTAAAGGCAAAGCAACATAGACAGACTTTTGAAACAACAGATGTTGGGGGTACACACAGGTTTTTCCCATACTAGTACTTCACGATTTGTCATAGCAATTTTGCATTGGAGGAGTCACCTCCTTAACTCAGACTCAGAGTAAGGCTTGAATGTGGTTTGCATGAGAACATGAAATGTCTTCAGTTGGGGGGCATGTTAGGACCCATAAATGTCCCTTTTCACTATATATTTTTCTCATTCAACCTTACCATTTATATGCTAAATGCATACTAAATGTTTGCTAAGACCCTTTTTCCCAAGGTATGAATCATTGATCTTTCTTTTATATTTTATTCACTTAACATTTTTTATTGGTAGTGTTTCTCATATTTTACCCATGAATGTTCAACTAATGATTAAAATGTGTAGAATAGCCAAGTCTTGAAGAAAAATCCCTACTATTACACCGGATGATACCGCTGTGCGCCAACTCTGCATGTTGTTACACGACCACGAAAACTGCACACCTTTTGTGGAAGCTGTTACACCTGCTGCAACAGATGTCCACCGATCCTGGACGCTGGTCTATCATGAAAATCTAATCCCTGGAGACCAATCCTCAAAGTTGTTACACGTTTTTGCTCACTCTAGTGATGAAGATCATTTAAAATTTTTTGTAATGATAACAGATCCTTGATATCATATGAACAACTTGAGAATCTCTGATTCTCAAGGTTGTTCTGAGTCCGTTTTAACTTAATGACTCTATCTTTAAATAGCAGAGATTTTGTAATCATGGGTACCGAAATATAGTTGTGGAACAAAGAATGAAGAGAGAGCATATTGTATCTTAACCCTTTTTGTGAATCAATAAAGAAGTGCATTGAGTTTCTTTAACCTATTGACTACACTGTGACTTTTCTGATCAAAACCGAAAATCCCAACCACAACAATCTCACTCATCAGTTTCTTTAACCTAATGTAGCATATTTTTGAGTGGATTCAGTGAGAAGGAAAGGGCCCACCTTCCTCACAAACTTCCCTCTGTTTTTATGTTTTTATGTTTTAGATTAACTGCCTTGATTTGAATGATTTATCTGTTTAGCATTTCTAAGAATACATTTGTTGTTACAGTTCAGTTCTTTCCTATTAAATGCGCATCAGTGAGTCTCATGAGAAGTTAGAGTCAATTGTTGAATACTGCTGGAGATTTGTTTTCCCTTTTTCTGTATTAGATTAAATCTCAGTTCTCAAGCAAAAGAAAATAAAAGTGTGAATCCCCTTTCTGCAATTAAGTAGGTTTCCCTTCGGCAATTAGCACAAAAATTCTTTCTGCAAGAGTAAAGTAGAAAATTAATAGAGAATCTAGGATTCTTATACACCCATCAATTTGGGTTTTCAATTATTCAAGTGTGATTTCAATTCTGTAAGGACTCCAATTATGTCAGCAACTTGTGTTAAGTGTTCAACTTTTCAATTGTGTTTCTTTAGTTTACTTTACTGCAATTTGATTAGTGTTGCTTTCATAATCTAGCATAGACTGTGCATAATTATTTTGCAATAACAAAACTTCCTTGGGTTTGAAAATTTATATTGAACACATTAATCATCTATTTATTTAGACAATTAAAGTGCCCAAAAACACCTGAGATAGAATCCTTCATGTTGTCTATGAGCCTTTAGCTTGGTAAGGAATCCCTTTAGCCCGATGGAGTTTAGTCCCAGCTCGAGGGTGACTCACTGTTGAGAGTGATGAACAGTGTGTTATAAGGCTGGGAGGTTCATGGAAGGTCTGAATGAAGTTGATGACATTCTTACCAAGATAAGTGCCAATTTGAGTGATAAATTTACATGTTGCATTGTTATTTATGTGCTTATATTTATGGGTTTATCTATGTGTGTTTATAACTATCTGTAAATTTATAGGTATTTCTTGTATATGTTGCATGTATATGTTTACTATCATTTTAGTATGAATTTGTGCATTTACATAACGTATTTGTCTGTTACGTTATATATATGTGTGTGTGTGTGTGTGTGTGTGTGTGTGTGTGTGTGTGTGTGTGTGTGTGTTTCCGTAAGAGCTTTGTGTGTATATAATTTAATTGCATGCAGTTCGAAAAATTTATGTGGCATAGCTCAGTTACATGTTGGGTATGTTACAGTATGTTCCGCAGAGAGAGAACATAAAGAGTTCTTTGGCGTAGCGTCACCTGGCATGGATGGCCAGGGACGTTACAAAAAGTATAAAAAACATTAGATATTTATCAAACGCAATAAACCCAAGTTTTTCTAGTTGCATCATCAATAAAAGTAACATAATAACGAGAGATGCCAAGAGATGATACTTGATCTGGTCCCCATACATTTGTTGTGGTGAGGATGTTTCTTCTTGGGATTCTTGAACTTGTTTTTCTTGTAGGTCACTAAGGCTTTGTTGGAGGTACCTACATTGCTAATCATTCCAAGTTGCACAAGTTTATCTTTCTCTTTAATCAAAGAATCGAAAAATGACTCAAGAGTGGGATCTTTATAGGAACTCATTAAATCTTCTCTGGTGGCATAAAAGGTAGATACAAAGACAAAATATGCACTTCAAAGATTAGAAAGAATAATATAGATCTGCATAGATCTTCATTCATATCTATTTTTCAGTCTATACATAAAAGTATAAGTGTTTTGAAATTAGATGAATAATCTTCAATGCAATGAAAATAATTAGGAATTAAAGTCATTAATTGATTTTCTATCTCGTAGGATCAAATAATGTTGTGTTTACCAAACACAACTTTAAGATTTTTCCAAGCTTTATCTGGGTCATCAATTCCTTGAAGGTGAAACCTTAAATCAGGAGACATGGACATTTTAATGAGTCCATGTGCTTATTCATTCTTATCATCCCATTTGTCTTTTTTTCCAACATCAATGGGAGCTTGTTATTTTCCCAACGTAATCTAGTATGGTCCTTTACTTATTAATACATCCTCCATACAAATTTTCCATGATAAGTAGATGGTACTGGTAAGAAAAACATCACTGGGAGAAGACATATTGATTATGTAGAGAATATGGATTTAAAATCTCAAACTGACTGTCTGGATGGAAAGCTCTTGAAAACATAGGGAATTTAAAAAAAAACTAACACTGAAAATAGACTTTGAATGTGAAAGCTATGCCCTTTAAAAAAAATGCATAAATAGTAACCAAAGAGACACATGGAAAGTATAATATGGTCCACGTGGTGATACCCCTCAATCTAATAAACTCAAGTTTACATATAATTTGTTTATCAAGTGACCCACTTTTCTAGAATAAGCCAGAACCATTTTTACAATGAAGTTAGTTTGCAAATTAAAGTTGCATGAAAAAAGTAACTAAAAAATAAATATTAAATCTACTTTATAGTGATTCACTTTTATAATTTACGTGAAATACTCTTTAAATGAATGCCTAAACTTTTCCAAAAAGTAAAAAAAAAAAACTTGAACTCAAAACCTCTTACTAAATAAGACAACTTTTAACCAATTGAGCTAGTAAAAAATGTATTATAATCTCAAGATGGAGGATTGGGGGTGTTGTTATGGAATATAGACTTGGATTGAATGCTAATAAAAAACTATTTTCATGTTTTCACATAGAAAACAAAATTCCTTCTCGATGGAAACAAGGGTTATATCTCAGTTAATTTTTTTAGAAAATGCATGTTTTCCCTCTATTTCCTATTTACCTAGATCACATAGAGTACACAACAAATATCATACACATACAAGAAAACCTTCTCCGGTCTGTTTCTTGTTTTCCAAGATCACAAAAAGCGCAAAAGAGCATACACAGATTGAAAAGAGTAGAGACCCAAAAACAAAAAATAGAATATTGAAATATTATCACTGGAAAAATTTAAAAGGGCATATTCAGGATGTATACCTCTAGATCTGAGAGAAATGGTTGTATATTGGGAAAACAAAAACCTTTTTGAGCGAATAAAAAAGAGTTTCTAGCTGAAAGAAGTTCTCAAGATTCAATGGAATAGTACTCTCGGCCCATAAATGTACAAAAACAATAAAAAATAGAGATGAAAAAAAATGAATTCAATATCTCAATCTACAACAGGAGCATGTCTTCAAATTTACTCTAATACCATGTTTGACAATACATGTATTCCAACAAAGGATGAACACCTTCAATAACCACTCACTCAAATGAAACAAATATCAACACACCGATGTTTTTACGTCGTAAAAACCCTATGGGGAAACATCCACAACCCTAGAAAATGTGGTCACTTGAGGCAATTTATTAATGGAAAAGAAAAAATATTACAGAGATTTTCTCACAATCGATCATTTTTAAATGACCTTCCATGATATTTAAATAGAGATCATGGACCAATCAGGTGCTAAGCCATGGATCAATGTAGCCATTAATATTGAGCATAATATGATCCGTCAAATCACTCTATCTCGGGAGCATATCGTGATCATCAGATTACCTAACTACAAATGCATACTAATACATACTAAAGAAACACACTTAGAAACAAACTTTTACCGAACGACACACTAGCCCAAGTTGATATCAAATAACTCCTAATTGTCTAAATATCATAACAACTCCCCTTATGAACAACTTGGGATGGGATAGAAAGATTTAAAAAGGTGACAAAATATGATAAGGAAGGAGGTATTAGAGCCTATACATTTCAGGTGTTACTAGATATTGAAACAAGGAAGTTGCATGTTGAAGTAAGACCTATGTGAGTGGACTATGGAAAGACTCAGTGAAGATAATAGAGCTATGAAAAACTAATAACTATTGGGAATTAGGAAGAGGTATGCAGGAGCCTATAAGAATAAGAAACTCGCACTACATTTAAAAGATAATGCATGCATGGAAGACATACAAATGACATCACAATAATTTTGAATTCTATATGGTTATTGTGCAAGAATGAACTTTGTTTCAATTTGATTTATGAGCTAACCTTGGTATTTTTAATATGTTGTTTCATTCGGGAAAGGAGGACTCTCGAAATGAAGAAAGTTCAATATGAACTCGACTAAGACTTCTCAAAAGGAAATGTAGCTACTAGATCTAGGAAAGGAAAAAAGGCAAAAGTGGGGATGCAAAAAAGGAAGACCACTTTTCCCACTTAAGAACTTTGGTTGTTTAGTAGAGTTGTATGTTTTAAAAGAAGAAATGACCACTTGTGAAGTCTAATGAATTGGTATAGATTCTTGAATGACTTTTGTTCTGGTTTAGTTGGAATGTTAAGTTCTTCAGATCCTCCTTCAACTCCTTTATGGATGGATCTATCTTCTGATATTGGTTCTCTTCCAGTTGTAGGGCTGCCTGTAGAGCCTCTGCCTGTGTCTGGAAATTCTATTGTCGCAATGGATATTTCAAGTGTGGTAGCAGTGAATTGACCAATAGATGACTATGTTGCATATTTTTCATGACGCATTTCATCTTTCCATTCAATCGTTTGAATATCTGGTCAGTCTCGCATACATATTCTCATGGTTTCTTTTTGATATATATCATATCGTTCATGTATTGATCCTCTAAAATAGGATTATGGAACTCATTTATCAATAGCTTCTTGATATCTCCAATTGTTCTGGTTGTCCCTAGTAGACTGTTTGCAGCTAAACTCATGTACCAATCCAGTGCACAATCTCTTAGCGTAATAGCTCACTGTGAAATTTTAGTGTCCTCATCTGTGATTTGTTTCTCTTCCCAAATATTTTCACAGATAAACAGGTGCTTCTCTAGGTCCTCCGACACTTCCCCTTTAAATTCTCGTAACCTGATGGTGGGATCGTGTCCTACCATCCTGAATGCCAAACTACTACCTCCATGCTGTGTATATAATTTACTAATGTTTCCTGAACTGGCTCCCCCAGTTGTTGTTCCTTGTGTAGATGTACTTCTCGCTATTTTCCTTCTCCTGAAATTCAGTTGTCTAAATGGTGGTGTTCCTCTTGGTGTATTGGTCCCACATGGGTTTACGAGTTCCACACTGACACTAATATGAATAGGAGTGTTTTCTTTTATTTCTTCTCTTAGACCTCTCATCTTCCTATAATATGTCACGCATAGGATTTTCTCAATCTTTTCCACAGCCTGAAGATCCTTTACCTCCTCTTCATTACTTTCCAAGTCTTCCCTCACGGGTATGACTCTCTTCTTGGTGTTTACCTTATATTGGTAGGGTACTCCACTGCACGTCTTTCCATGATCTATTTGATATGGTCTTCGTACATCATGATTGGGTCCAAGGTCTCCTCCTTCTTTCCTTTATCCTCTTCTCCTTTCATTTCTCTTTCTCCTGTTAGTGCTTTCCCCCTTCCCCCATGCACGCAGGGAAGTTTAGATGTTTGACTCCATTGTCATTACACCTTTGTTATATAATAATATCTTAATGGAAGTATATAGCGATCTAGTGTACCTACCTCGAAGTCCCTTCAAGAATTCTTGTTTAGCCGCGCTATAAGACTTCATTGTATCTACTGCAAATTCTATGATAAATCCTGCAACAATGTTGTCTAACCAGAAATCTATTGCGCGTATAAACTTATTATCAAATTTTTGTAGCTACACGATCTCTTTAGGATTCCACTCTAGTTGTCTTATCAAATTTTTACAATGTTTGTCTTTCAATCTTTTTATCCACTCCTGCAATATGTGCGGTAAATCACAGAAAAATACTTCATGTAAGTCGGTGAATACGTACTTGTCCAGGTATTTGTGCAGTGTCAACTTCAGGTTTCTGTTATCTTTCTACGTAAACTCCATCTCCTTTGTCTTCAACCATCTCTCTATATCTTCCTTCGTTGGATTCCACGGTCTCAACATCCCCTTTTAGATTCTCATTCTCTCACCTTTTTGTCATCCTATCCAACATTCTTTTGATGCCTCTTCAACAGATCTCATATGCTCAAACCCATTTTGTTCCAACCAATCGGAAATGAAACCATTTGTTGGATTTATCTACTCTTATATTGGTTTAGGGGATTATTTATGGTTATTTATGATTCTACCTTACCATCCTAGATTGACCCTGGTTCATATTTGAAAATATTCCCAAAAAAGTCCCTTTAAAACTATCGGCCCCTCTCATAAATTAGAAGGAAACGCAACACACATAGTGTATCACGTAGTATCACCCAAGATAGCTCTATGGGTGGATGGAATACTCAAGTGTTTGCAACTAGGGAATGAGCGGAGACCTGCAGTTGTACTCTATAATCGTTATTCATTCAGTCTAACATTTAATTATAACAGTCACTCTATGCATGCATGTGGAATACTGGATCTAATTAGTTACTTAATTTATCTAACATTCATCACTTAATCAGTCATAAACACCTATACATTCATTCACATAACATAGTGTTAACTTGGTTCACCCCCTCCTAAGCTATGTGCACAAAGATCTAGCTCTCAAGATTTTATTATGGTTTAGAAATATATCACGCTGCGCGTGCTTACAATCTTAGGTCTCTCCCTTTTCCATAGGCTCCTCGATCCCTGCGAAGCTGACTACATCGCATCAATATCCTCATCCTGTGATCTAACCCTTAGGATTGACTCACTTACCACTTCCCATCTCACTAGCTTAATGACTCGTACAGTTCTTACAATTCTCTCTCTCCCTGTCTCTCTGTGTTAGTCTCTGTATCAATGTTCGTATCAGCTCTCTTTTGTTTCCTAAGTACTACTTATTTATACCCTTGACTCACCATCCATTACAATACATTACAAAAACCCTAACCCTAGTGTCATTATGTCTTCCTTGCATGTGTGTCTCGCCTGCTTCTCTTACACGTGCTTCTTTTCCTTCTAGTTGTCCTTTCCTCCTTCCCTGTTTTTCCTCCAAAAATATCCTTTCTTCCTGACTAGGCCTTCATCCAACAATCGTTAATGCCATTATTGCAATTGGAAGATAGGTAATGGAAATAACTAAGCCATGATGAGAATTTCATATGGTACAAAGGAATTGGAAGAGAGAATCATTTGACCCCTTCGTGTTGATTTAATATATTTCTCTAGAATGAGAAACTGATATGTTGATATGCATGAAATATCTTAGGCATGAGAATGTACATCAAAATATGGGATTAGAGTAGATTAAATGAATTTTATGTTGCACTCATGAATACATTAAGGATAATGTTGTAGGGTGTAGATAGATGTGCTTTTTATGTTGCCACTTGACTTCGCTAACAACCTCTACTATAAACAGAGTTAGGATAATTTTTGGGGGGAGGTTCTGTAAAACTCTTTTCTACAAGGTTTTCTCCTTGTAGTGAAAAATTCTTCATTAGCCATTCATTTTCATGATGTCCCTTATCTTAGCATCATTTATGTTGATGGGACGAAATGGCCTATGTCAAAAATAAGGGAGAATTCCCAATGGAAATCTCCAATTATATTCTCTCTTGTTTGGAGTAGAAATCTCTAACTAGTATGTGGGCCCAGTTTCCACTACATTTTCTATTAGAAAAAAATAAAAGAAAATCTACCCTAACAAATTTTCTACATCTAAAACTAGTCCACAAGAAAAAAATGTATACTATTCTATCTCACTATTAATCTAACCTATCGTGTTCAAGAGCTAGTCTAAAAGGTCATATATAGTCTAAAACATCTTTCTAATGACATGAGTGAATTCACATACTTATCAATATGTGTCACGAACAATGAAATAGAGATAGAACACAAAATGTTGTTTCTAAAACTAAAACCTTGTCACTACATTTGATAGAAACCATAACACCATTAGTTACAGTAAACCAAGTACACATAAAACGTTCATATGCAATATCATTCACATAACTAATAAAAAATAATTGAAACTAAGAGAAATCCCAAATAACAATAAAATAGTACCACTCAATGGCCGCAAAACCGTCCTTCTAACGTTTATTCCATGCGTTAAAAATATTACAATAGTTTATTGGCCGAAAGTACACTTCTATGTTACAAAATATTTATTTTATAGAATGATATTATCCTTTCAGCTTCCGTAACTGCTCATGTTGTAGTTACGATAATTTTAATCTAAGTTTTTTTGTATTTTTCCTACATTTTGAATCTCTCTATCTATGAAAACATTGGGGGATGTTACAACAACCAATTTAACTACTTATATGACATTTATAAGTACTTTATAATATTAAACTTTTTCTATAAGCAGTCCATAATTCATGTGCCTTGGATATTTCTTCCACATGATCCAACTTCATTCCTTCTATCTGCATCTCTCCGTCATAAATATTCTGAACAACATCTTGTTTCAAATCCTTATGTACTCTCTGAATATAGGAATTCGACATAGTGGATAACTTTAGCTGTTTTCAAAGTATGCTATTCAAAGTATCCTTGTTCACTTCACATAGCTGAGTAATTTTTTCTTTAACGTTGTCTCAACTATGCTCTACTTCTGCAATCTGAAATTATTTGGGAACTTCCTGGTTCAAATATTCCATTGTTGGCATACAAAATTGCTCCAAAACATCATCGACTAAGTTCCATAATCTAAAAAATGACTTGGTGGATATCCTAACATTCTCATTTATTTCTTAACATAATTCCTTCCATGTATCTAACAAAAGTTGAGTTTTCCCTTTTCTCTATGATCAAACCTTGGGAGATATGAACGGGCATCTTTATAATGCCTCTGCCATTCTACAACTTCATCAAAGAAATCCTGGGTAGCTTTCCTTTTATCTAAATGAACCTCCACCTGATAAGATAACTTGGTTAAATAGTCATGGTGTTTTTGTATTTCATCCAGTTTGGTGAAGAAGCGCTTTTGAGCCTCCCCCATATCTTCATTTTATACCATTTCTTCTTACATCACAACTTCTTAGTAAATTATGACATTGTTTCTCTCATTCAATTGAGCCTCGAGAGATTGAAATTTTCCTTCATACTCTCTGATTTGTATTTTTCGTTGCTTAGAGACAATGACTTTTCTTGGTGGTCTATTTGCATCCTTTCAATATCTCGTAGATGTTCCTTCAAGCTCAGGGTTTCCAGTTCAACTTCATGTGATCGATCTTTATCAATAGCTTGTTTCCTAAATTCATCCTCTATCTGAGTTCTCTATTGCTTAAGTTGGGCTTCCAAAAATGGTACCTTCATTTTGTATGTATCCAATGTGGAATCAAGTTCATTAACAGTGATGGAATTGGTGACTTCAAAGGAACTCAAAGAAAAATTCATATTTGTTGTATTTATTTGAGGTTATTGGTTTCCAATGTTCTATACAATCATTTGGTCTTATGATTCAACTTTTTCCCTATTTGATGCTCTTTTAACAATACCATGCTATATTTTATAAAACAATAATCCCCTAGAGATACTTTAACATCATCAATTTCAACAATTTCTTAATAGGGAGAGGAAAATCAACCTGACAAAGTAGTAAGTGGAGTTTCAGGATTGATATCAAAAGAAGAAAGAAATGCAAGCCCCCATGTTGTAATTGGACTAGTTCCTTGACTTGGTGAGGGAACATTCTTCTCAATATATTTATCATTACCCTCCTATAGTTGCTTTTGTTTGATTTTTTTTCTTCAGCTACCTCTTCTTCTCTCTTCTTTGTTTCTATTTCTTCTTCCCTTTTCCTTTCTTCCTCTACCTTTTTCTTTTCCCCTTTATCCCTTCAGGCTACTCCTTCCTCTTGTTGTTGTTTCATATTTACTTGCTCCTCTTCTTCAAGGGACTTATTTGTAATTTCTTCTTATTTAAGGGAATCAAATTGCTTCTTAGTTCCATCCATTTCTTGCTCGTTTACTAATAGTTTTTGTCTTTCAATACTATCCATTCTTCTTTTTCCCTCTTGAATAGCTTCATGTTCCTCATTGTCTTGGATATTATACAATACCTCCTCATATCACATGGATCCCTACAATATAACATCTATAGAAATAGGATCATGTTTGTAAAAGGTGTCCAATCCCACAAATTTATATGTCCTTCCACAATACCCCTTGGGTCATGTCTCCTAGAAGTATTTTTACATAGAATGAGATCTTTGAGGGATATGTATTCTTTTCTTGTGTGAGGGAAATTCAATAATTAAAATATTCCCACTTTGATAGGGAACATTGGACATGTATTTTTTGAATGTGTATATAGAAAGGAGGTATTCCCTTTATCAACAATTTCATAGGAAATCTCTTTGATGACCATCCTGTTAAGGACATACTTGGGAAAAACAAGTGGGGAAAAGGTACATAAAAAAATCTTGATATACTTGTAATGCTTCTCCATATACCAATCCCCTATATCTTTGATGGTCTATATCGATTCCTTTAACAATGAAAGGGATGGTCAATTAAATATGGTATAGAATAAAGGAGCCATGAAGTTGTCACATATATCATAAAAATACTTCTTAAAATTACTTTCCCGTAACTCTGAAAAATACATATGTACATGAGGCATGTTGGGGTTCTAGTTCCAACCCATCAAAGGAAAATAATTCAACAAATAGAATGCATCAATTAAGAATGCATACATATAAAAACCTAGTTATTTGTTTCTCAATGCTTCCTTGACATCTTTGAGAAGGTTGACATATAAAAAATTGTCCCAATTGAATGCTTGAACATATTCAACTATGTAATGTGCTAATGGTACCTACTCAAACTGGAAGTGAGTGCAACCCTCTTCATTGTATAATCTACAAATCATGACTACCAAGAGCTTTCATGTTTCTTTGAAGTACCAGATTTGGTACAATCGGTTAACCTTTTCTGTGAAGGATTTATGATCACCCCACCATTCTCTAACCAACTCTACCAAACAAGGGTTTTCACCTTTGAATGCATCCAAAAACGGTTTTTTCAGAGGTACTCTTGGTCACCGTATCTTGCACATTCTATGATTATCATCGATTTGTATCGAAGCTATTGGAGTTCCTCCTTCATTTATTATGGAATTTGTACTTATCTCCATATGTGATAAAATTCATCACGTTGCATAATTACAGGTCATAATATTGGGTCTCATGGCGATGGGATATAGCTTGTTCTTATTGATGTTTTGATATACTGTAAGATCTTCATCATCCTTGGGAAATCCTCGTTGACGAATATCATGTACACTTAATTCCAATTAGGTCACCCTTTGATTCCATTTAAATTATTTTTGTCTAATAATAGCATGGCATTAGAATCCTTTCCCTCGGAAAAATCCTCCTCATCAATAGCTTTCCCCTTTTGAACCAAAGCTCTCGACATCTTATCTCCTGAGTTCCAACAAAATTCCAAGTGTGTCAATGGTTTCATAAAAGAGGAAAACTTTATTGTTGTTCTTGGACTGAGAGGAAACAACATACGGGTGCAAATTTAAAATCACTCTAGTTGTACCATGGGAAAATCCAACAAGAGGGTCTTTGATAGTTCGGAAGATGGATTGGAAAAATACAAATTTAACTATTTTCTTCAACAACAAATCGAAAGATAAGAAATGAAAATCACATGAATCAAGTTCATATAGTGAATTCACTAACCCCCTACCCTCTAATTAATGCGTTCAAAACCAAAAACTTATAATAGGAGGGAAACATACAAAGGTTTGTAATGAACGTAAAAACCTAATCGGGTGCAACTATTATGAACATTAAACTTGAACATCCAACACGTTGAGTCTGATTTGATGAATGAAGGTTAGGAAAGTTTGATAATATTATAAAATGGGAATTTTAGTAGGAAAGTCCGATCAAGATTTATCAATGGGATATATCAGGGTCAATAAATATTCAAACAATGAACTTAAATTTTAATTATCAATAAATATTGAAATGTAAATTAAAATCAAGTAAGAAAAAGGTGAAAGATTTCCCATCCTCTATTAATACCATAAGACTATTAGGAACAAAGAACTATTTTTTTCAATCATAATCAATCTAGAAATTTTAGAAGGTACATCCATTTAATTTTCCCACATAAGAAAAATATAATGGGAGTTGTTGTAGGAACTAGAAGGCCTGTGCATAGAGATGACTCGCCCATGCCATGAGTGACACCTCACCCCATGAGATCCTTGTTTCCTTTTTGCAGAAAGCTCTTATGTCATCATTACCTTTTTATCTTCAAGATTAAGAATCCTTACCGTACCGTACCTTCATGTTTCTTTTAATGACATATTTCACCTATTGGCTTGATGTCTTATGAAAGAATTATTGTTTATTTTACTCTGTGGTAACCAAATATCAATCTAGCCCTTATCTTCCAAATCCCTTTATTAACTTTTCATTACCTTCTGTGTATCTCTACACTTCCCTCTACAATTTTTTTGTTGTCTCGGTCAAATCTACAAGTTCTGCCATGTTTCCTTCTCCATTAGACCTCATAATTATAATCTATGATAGGCCTACATAATCTTTATTTTAGGAAATTTATTTTCTTGTTTAAAATACCTTGAAACAACACTCTTTTCTTGAGTGTTCCCTTGCTCATCAACAATACCTTGTTGTTAAAACTTGATCTCTTTCCATTATCAAGTTGTTGCACTTCCAAATGTGCCTCCATATCAATGCATAGGATCCATCATGAGTTTATTCATTCTTCCTTACCAAATACTCACATTTGGCAGATACCTCTATCATTTTGAAATGTTTTTCCAAAATTTGGCAATGTTTGGAAAACTTTCACATTGAGCAATTGCACATGGTCTCATTGCCCTTTTTTCTACATCTTTATAAAACAACTAAATTCTTCCTTGTTACACTTAATTATTCCTTTATGTTTTCAACTATATTACCTTTCCAACAGATATAATCATGGCTTATTATGAATTATAATATAAAAGTTGTTTCTTTAAAATCACTAGTTTCACCTTTTTTTCACCTGTTTCATAAGTACTAGAACAATTAATCTCAAAGACTAACTTATACTACCTATAGAAATAAGTGTGGTGAGAAAAATGAAAAAATTTAATGTGGTGGGAGAAATGAAAAAAATTGTATTGGGCACATGTAGAATTTAAGATTGTGGACACACAATAATTTTTAAATTCAAAATATGTTTTTCTAGTCAAATTTTGTATAAATGTAGAATTGACGACTTCACACTTGTGGACAAATTGGAAATTTTTTAGCCAAAATTGGCGCTCCCAAAGAGAGAAAAGCTCAAAAAAAATTCCTCAATACAAAGTTGTCCATATTGATAAGTAGGTAAAATGTTGATTACATGAATTTTTCTAGATTTATGATCTAGGTCCCTATTCCTCAACTAGAAATTTCAAAAATCCCCAAAAAGTGCCCGAGAATAGTGGTATTTTGCATGCTTCTCCATATCCACTCCAAATCCTTCGTAATTATGCCAAAATCACAACGGGATATATTAATGTCTAATTTTTGGACTCCCTTTAAAAATTTCATATTTATCTGGGTTTCGGTCACTGAGGAGAACCTAAATCTCTAAAAACCAATAATTTCACTTTCCAGAATATTGAAGTAGAATTGGCCCATGGCCCTCAGTGACATTTTTGTAGCATTCATCATTGTTGACATACCCTTTAAATTTCATCTAATTCTAAGTTTTTCTACTCATGTTATAGCCAAAAACAACTTTTTGGCTCCAAACTTTTTTTTAATTTTTATCCTTGTTTGTTTTTCTTTTTTCCTTTCTTCTTTCTCTCTCTTTTTTCTCTTTCTCTTCTTCTCTTTCTTTTTAGTCTTCTCATTAATCATTTCAATGTACAATTTATATAGTTCAACCCTAGACCAACCATATTGATCAATATAGTATCTCCATCTCTAAAACATACAAGCTAACCAACCTAAATTGCATTTGCACAATTACTTTTAAAATTTAAGAATATAACATAAAATATATTTTATAATTTAATTTTAATTTTTTAATTTTTTTTCAATTTTTACTTTATAAATTACATGTTAAAACTCGAACTAAAAATTTATAAAAAAATTTAATAATTTTTTTTATTTAAAATATTAAATTTAAAAAAATGCATTTCGGCTTAACCGTTTGCCTAAGAACATGATTGTAATCTGGAGCATTTCTACATCTTCAATTCTTTAATCCTAAGGTGGCAATTATAGTTTGTTAAATTAAATGGTTAAAATTATAATATTTCTAAGATAATCTTCCATTAAGATTTCAATCATTTATTAAGAAAATAATCATATTAATTGAAGTAAGTAAAGGAACGATTTTTTTGATAATGGCGTTTCTTTACCTTTATTTTTGTAATGATTAAAAAAAAAAAAAAAATTGATTTACTTCAAAATATTCTTAAATGTATATGAAGTGAATTTCTTCATTTTCATAATTTTTAGTTAAATAACTATTTGTTTATGAATTTGATATATTAATATAATTTATAAACATTTTATAATAAGTTTTTTTA
>ML778122.1:468139-480731 GCA_009831015.1 Picea engelmannii | reverse complement strand
AATAAAAATAAAATAAAATAAACTAAACTATAATAGTGAATGATTCTACAATTGTATCAAATATATTTTAATTTAATAAAATCTACATCTCATCAATCATAATCTAAAAAAATACATTTGATATAATTAAACTGCTAAGTTAAAGTGACCAAAATTGTAATCAATTGTAAATTGTAATTCTTCTAGAAAATTGATAATAAAGTATGAGGACCTCTACAGGGCAGACTATAGGATATGAGCTATGTCTTTTGTGGATAGGTGGTATCATCTCCCCTTCCTTTGACTTCGGGGATATTGTCTCTGAAGAACTGTTAATTTTCTGCGGTGTAACCTGAGAGTGACCGCCTTCCTGCACAATAGCGTTTTCATCCTCAAAAAATCCCTTTGGAGAGATGATGCATACCTGGGACGGGTCTTGGGCCTTTGGCTTGGCGGTTGAACTGGACCTTTGAAGGGATGGCTGGGGTTGTATTCTCGCATCTGACTGAACCGAGATCACCATTGCTCTTGGGAGAAAGAAATAGATAATAGAACCGGGAGAGTTAATACAAAAAGAGTCTTTATTCTATTATTATGCTCACGGGTATGCACTTAAAATCACCCATTCCATGAGAATAAAGTATGAGGAATTGTAATTTTGAAAAGTACACACCTTTGTTAATTATGATGAGTCCATTGCAAAATGTTATTATGGGAAACATATGATTTTAAGTGATGGAAAATAATTTTGAAAAAGTAGACACTTTTGTTAATTAGATGATTCCATTACAAATTGTTATTATGGGAAACATATTATTTGAAGTGATGGAAAACAATTTTTGTCAATGGTATTTCTATTTGTAAGAAGTTATGGATTAGCAAACAACAACCAATATAGAAAGAATAAATTGTTCTAATGCATTGATTTAAGTGACAATATAGTTCATTGATTTTAACAGTGATACAACATATGTTATGCCTCAAATATGCTTATGAGCAATGAAATAAATGAATTTTCATAATGATGACCTTAATGGTCAAAACCCACAATAAGGAAACCTCTCTTATGCTTAGGCTGATCTATAAGTCGTCTCTGGAGGACTGTCCAAGGATATTTGAACTATTTAGGTGTACATACCTGGTTCAAGTGATCATTTTCATTTCATAAACCCTCCTCAATTTTATTGTGTTCTCTAAATCTGTTAATAGTTCCTTGAGCTCCCAATTCAAACATATAATCTCTTCCCTCTTGAGACGTTCATAGGAACTTCTCCTAACAATGTGCGGGTTCTCTGGCGTATTAAAGGTATCTTTATACATTACAGGATCTATGATCTGACGCAACCAATAAATTCTTTAATGCATAAAAGGTTTGAGCCCTTGGATGATCACCTTATTTCTCCATACAATGAAGGTTGGGGACCTCGGGTTTATGCAGGGGGCACAATTCTTAAGCACTATTCCTCATGCAATCGAGACCTCATGACTAGGGCTAACACTAAAGGATATAGTGCTAAGACATAATTAGCGATTTTCCCACCTTGACAAATCAACGACCATGTTTTAATCTGGAGTTGAGATGGAGGGTTGTGGTACTTCTGGGGCCAAAGACCTTTCTCGAATCTCAAAATAAGTGGGGGCTAAAATGCACTTCCTCTCGACACGTGGAATGTCAATCGACGGATGAAATTATTTTGAAACCCTCATGTCCTTTAACCCTCGCACCTTTCTGCAATGCAAAATTTTCTCCATCGTTGGATCTTCTGCTTCAAATTCAATCTGACGGTGTTGGTTTGTTCTTCCTGTACAACCAACGATTAATCAGGATCATTGATATGAAATGGTCAACAAACATGATTCGCTCATTTATCCTTTCTCCACACTTCTAAATCATTAACAAATAAGATGGATGGTCGATCTTGAAAGTGATCGATGGCCATCTAATTGGAGTCCCTGAATTTAATCTTTTTATCTTTAACCTATATAGGGCTAAGCTTTCAATTACACCATTTACAATTTTGCAGAGACATACTTTGTACCAAACCGACAAAATATTTCCTTAGTTGACATGGTACTCGAGACTTATTCGGCTCCAATCACCCAGATATCTCTGATACCTTAAATACCGATTCTACTGAGGCATAACACACATATAATGGACAGAGGTTCACATATTCAAATCATTGTAGCACTCAAAATAGACTGTTTTCTTTCCAATAACCACACATATACTGTACACAGAGTTACAAAAGGCTCCCAATTTCTTTTTCCCTAGATTATATTCAACAGGATTTTCTCCTTTTATTGGCCTGATTTCTTCCCTAAATGGCCTCCCTTCTATAGCTTGATATGCCTATCAATGGCCAACCCATTTTTCCTTCATGCTTACCATATTTGTACAAAAGGATCCATAACTAGAATTAGTTTAGATTCAAAATAACCTCAAAAATTCATTAATACAAACTTCAGATCCACAAATTACTCTGAAGACTCTATAATCACTCAACTCCTCTCTTTGAGATTTGTTCTATTTAGGAAGTCTCGATTACATTCACAACTAATTACATTAATTTTTAGAAACCAATCATTATCCTCAACAATCTCACTCTTCTATATACATGCACATAAACTTAAGAAATAAAACATTTCATTAGGGAACCAACTCCTGTAGTAAAATTTGAGAGACCCCCTAAGTCTGCTCCTCATATATTAGATTTTAGAACTTAGATACTCCTACATCAGACTCATGAGGTTGAAAACATTCATGATCAAACATTCATGATATTTTGATCATGTGTTTCCATAAGCTGATGAATTCCTCCTCGATCCCAAACTTGAGTTTGTACCTGTCCAAATGCCTTACACTCGTGTTGTTGTTCCATAGTTGTTGTATATTGGTTCATTATCCTCCTTTCAATCAGCTGCAAATTCTGATTGACCAACCCCTTTCCCACAAAAATTCTCCATATGGACTTCTCCATCATAAGCTCCCATAAATCTTCAATAACAAAATCAATTTATTCTATTTTCATCTCCTGAAATCCCTTGTTGTCCCCATAAACATCTCCTCGGGATGCATATCCTTGTTTTAGTTTATTGTTCTTTCTGTCCATTGGTTGCATTACATTTTCAGTTCCACACCTTTGCCCATTCTCAAGACTTTGAGAACATTCATACATCTAATAATTCACACTTTCCAATTCCATACTTAGGATATGGAATCTTTCCTTCAAACGTTGTTCTTGTATCTGATTAAAACAAAAAATCAAAGCCAAAATTTTCATACCTTCACTTACCAAATCAACAACATCCTCATTAGCCAATTTTATCATTACTTCTTTGTACTCTTTTGTATCCCAATGCAACATTTCCTTGGAAAAAATATCTTCAAACCAATTCATCGGTTTACTCGTATCTTCATCATCCTCGACATCTTTATCATCCTTCTCATTTCTTCCATGGAGAAATGTTGCCTCAATCTCAAACGTAACAAAATTTTGAATGTGTCCTCCTTTCATGCTTGAATAAGGAAACTCCTTCCTCATTACCTTCTTGGAGGATTCCCAATCTTCGCAACCTGCATATATAAACCAATTTTCAAAGTTAAAAATACAAAATTATGTTGTTGTCATTGTCATCTTGCGTTGTTCTGAACACTTCATGCCTTCTTTTTGGTTTTCTGCTGAAGATATAATATCTCTCGTTTTCTGGCCAATACTCCAATTTGTTGAAGTATGATTGTATCCCTTTTCTTGAGACAATTCTACAATCACATCATCCTCTAGTGCTTGGTTTCCTGCAAACACATTTTCCCGGGATTTCCTATATTCCTCCAACCAATCAATGGGGCTTTCAACATCATCCTTAAGCAACAATTCTTGCTCGAGTTGACACTAGTGAACTTCTTCATCCTTCTTCATTTCACCAACTACATCCATGTCTTGTGTTGTTGTTATGTTTTTAGAAAGAATATCTCCACCCTCTCCTACCTACATGACAGAGTCAACTAATTGCCCATTTTATTCCCCTACAATCACATACAATGGGTTAAAATAAAAATAAAAATGAGGGTTACTATCCTCATCCAATTCCTCTATCATTGCATCATCATGTTGATATGAACTCTACAAACATTTCATGAGACTTTATGCAAGTTTCTCTTTCTCTTAATATCCTTATCCAAGGATATCTCCTTCCTCTCATTCAAAATAGAAAATATGCATCCTATACTCAATTGATCTGAGTTCCTCTTTCATCTTGACATACATACTCTGTCCCATCTTAACCTGTAGTGAATTCCATCTCACCTTCTTCATTATCAGTATCCAACCATACCATTGGTCTTTCTCACCTTCATCTAGCAACTTTTCTATCATACTGAGTCATTATTTCAACTCATCCAACTCTCTATCAAAGTCTTCTTGACTCATCCCTTTTATGCCATTTTCCTTGTCATCCTTTTTCCTTTTTTGTGGTTTCCCTCATGACTATCAGTAGTCATATTTATTCCTTCTTCTGTGGAATCTTCTTTCCCACCCGTGAGCTACAACAAGCCTCCTTCATCTCTCTATAACAAGCCTCCTTCTTGTTATCAATACCAAGTCATCCTCTTGGCCTCTACCTTTGTAATATCCCCAAGGACGAGCCCTGTTGTAATCATGTTTATGAATTGTAAATCATGTTTTGTAGGCTGGTGAGCCGAGTATTGATAAGCTGGTAAGGCTTATGAGTTTATTAGGCTGGAGAGCCTAAGTGTTAAGGCCAGGAGCCTATTTTTGTATATGTAATTACGCAGAACGTTAATAAAAATATGAACATCGCTGCGTGCAGGCCAACCACGATGAATGAGTGATGGGGGACTAAGCTTCCACATAGTGGGTAAGGGAATGGGGGCGGAAAGGTGGAAAGAAAGGCTAAGTGTTGGGCCTAGGGAATAATCTAGGGGGCTTACCTCTAGAAAGGGATAATAATTTATTATTATTATTTCTTTAAAACTAAGGTGGACAATTTTGAGTGTTGTCCTAAGTTCCTGGAGAGGAACGCATGTTGATGGAGCGCATGCAGCTTCATGGGAAACATGTGTTGTCCCAGGAACATTCAGTTAAAATCTACAGAAGTTAGTCGTGGGGGGGGGCGTTCGCTCCTCATTCTGTCATTCTCCACCAGAGTTCGCGGGGATCTGGGGCGTCTGAACCGTTTTTCCTATGCGTCTACCTCTGCATACCCACGCACAGTGAAGGAAACCCTCACATGAATATTGTTCGCTATCCATTTTCCATTCTCCGTGAATTCTGTTGAGCTCTGGGATCGACCTTTGCATAACCTCATGCATCTCTTAAAACAAAAAACCGTGAAGCCAACCTGTGTTGTTTTATTCTGAAGACAAAACATCCTGGATATGGCCTAAACCGTGTTGTGTCTTAGTGTGGTCTGTTGTCGTTTTTGGATGTCCCTACCCAAATTCTTGTTGTTGATGTCACCCGTGAGTTAATCGAATTGCTATTGTTGTTGTTTTTATCCTCACCTTGTGGGAATTGAAGTGGAAGCTAGTGGAAGAGTCGGGTGGTTAGGCTCGTGGTTAAAGATGCAGGCTATTAGGCATGTGAGCAGCTATTTCCAGGTGAAGGGTCTGTTGGGAAGTGGTTTTCTCCTAGAGAGAGTCCAGCATCAGCTACGGAGCTCTGAGACTTCTTGATCTGGCCTGTTGTCGAGGCCCAGAGAGAGATGTGATGCACTGATGGACTGTGCTTGTGAAGGTGTATACTCCCAGGCGAAACAGACATGTGGGGAATGAGAGTCTGTGAGTAGTGGGAATAAGAAGGCATCCTGGGAAGAATCCTTCAAGTTATTTTATGTAGTTTCCCTATAACCCCAGCCTAGTTTAGGATTCCCTTACCTTGGTTTGATTCTTGGTCCCAGCTCGGGGGTGACCCACTACTGAGAGTGATGAGCAGCATGGTCTAAGGCTGGGAGGTTCGTGGAAGGTATGCACATGGTAGGTGGAGTTACTATAGCTTCAAAGATAAGTATTAATGTTGTACTTAATTTATATGTGATGTTAGTCTGTGATACTTACTATATCATCATGCATTTCATTGTGATGATGCTTACTGTTGATTTCATTAATTCTGTATGATGGTAGTAATTATATGTTACTCTGTTAAGCCATTTAACTTCATTTAAATGCATAGTACATAAGTATGAGAATGTTGTTCTGCACAGTAGCATTTGCCTAGCCAGTGGGATGACGGCCGGGGACGTTACAATATGGTATCAGAGTGTGGTTTACAACACTAAACCTGAATGGGCTGGATAAGTGGTCATTGGACCCAAAGTTCAGGTGGGAATCGTGTTTGGAAGAACCAATTTTTGGATCTTTGAATGTTCCTGAGTGCCAAGGAGTCACGTGGTTATGTTACAAATCTCAGGAGGTGTAGCGGTATTATAGAACCCGCAACCAGTGTGGTATATGGCCACAGGGAGAGAGAGAGCTCAACGCATGAAGTGTTGGAGCCTTTGATCTGATCGGAAGGAAAGGATATCCCTTGAGACCGTTAGATCCAGAGAAGGTGTTGGAAGGATATCCAAGAACCCTTTCGGGAGTTCGGATATTGGGAAAAAGCGGGGAGCGCTGAGACACAGAAACCCAAAAACCCGAGAAGATCTATGCCATAGATCTGGGAGGAGGGATTGACCATTAGATCTTTTGGATTCGCGCTCGAGTTAGTCGCGAGAACCTTTCGGATTTTGAAAATTCTAGAGATGGGAAGTGAGGAGAGGTGAACACCTCTGAAACCCGAAATCCCGAAACGATCTACATCGTAGATCGTAGGAGAGGAGCTTGACCATTAGATCAAGTAGATGAATAGATTGTAATTTCAGAATTTTGGCAAATGGAAGTTCGAAATGTGTGGATGCACGAACTCCTAATGCCCGAAACTCCTAAACGAGAAGTGAAAGTGGTGGGACCCTATGACATCATCGGAAGTGATGTGGACCTTCTTAAGGATACCATGTGTCACTACCTTGGTTGGTGATAGTTGTGTTGTGGGCCCAGGGGGAGAGAGGTCGAAAGTTCGGGAGTTGGGAGTTGGAGAGGGAAGCGAGTGCGAGAACCTCTAGGACCAAAACCCCAAAGCCCCGAAATCCCAAAACCCGAAGTTTTTTTTGGAGAGCCTTGTAGCACCTAGCAGTTTAGCGTTTGATCACAGCCCATGGACGCATTGGTTGGAGACTAAGAAAATGGGGGCTATCACCCAGAAATTGCAGAGCCAAACAGATCTCAAAAAATTTGTGGAATCAAAATGTTTTCTTATTCGTGTTGGTTTATGAATGTTGTAGTTTTATTAAGGGTTTAAGGCTCTACAAACTTCGGTTGACTGCACGTTGTGTGTGCAGAGTTCAACAAGTGTTAGGACAGCCGTGAATCGATACTGAGTATAGAAATGGAAGAGGTGCGGATTGCCTCCAATTTAGAGAATGAAAGAGAAGGAAGGGATGTCAATTTGGGAGTCGAAGGATCAAACTCCAATGGGCACGGAAGAGAATTGGATAAGGAAGGGCATATGATGAAAATCATTAAAAGATTACAGAAAGATGCCCAGGCTCGCTGAGTCGATAGCCGAAAGCTCATGGGGGTCAGGGATCAGCAGGGTGAATTCAACTTAAAGATGTTGAAGAACATGGAAAGAATAGAAAGGAAATTGGAAAAGGAGAGTGACACAAGAAAAACAGGGAGTTGCAGGATCCCTGAGAGAAAAAGAAGATCGAGGAGTGGTAGCAGACATCGTCGTCGCTCCCCAAATCATTCTAGTAAGGAAGCACACAGTAGTTCAAGCCATCCCCTACCAGAAAACACCGAAAATCTGGAGTGGATGAATTGAAAGGGGAGATGAACAAGATTAAGCCTCCTACGTTTGATGGAGAACATAAGGAGGAAGATGCCGAAACATGGTTGCTTGGCATGAGGAAATATTTCCAACTACAGAATTACTCCTCTCATGCAGAAGGAAGAATTGTGATGTATCAACTAAAAGGAAAAGCATCCATGTGGTGGGATCATCTTGTGTAGGTGCAACACATTGGAGTGAAAGATATCACTTGGAATGAATTCAAGAGGTATTTCAAGAGGAAATACCTGACTAAAAGATACTATGATATAAAGATGAAGAAGTTCTTCGAACTCAAGTTGGGCAGCATGACCATTGATGAATACGAACGAAGGTTTTTGGAATTACTGAAGTATGTTCCATTCATTAAAGATGAGGCTGTCAAGATTGAGAGGTATCTGAGTGGACTACCACCTCCCATTGGTGACAAGATTCAATATGATGATCCTAAGACTATGGAAGAAACAATAAGAAGAGAAAAATGATTATATGAACAACAAAGAGAAAATCCTACCTTTCGGAAGGCTTGGGATGACCAGAAGAAGTTTAAGAAAGAACAAAGGCAGAAGGGAAACAAAGCTCCCTTTTTCAAAAATAGTCCTCGAGGATAGCCATTGTTTAGAGAGCCGAGAATGGATGAAGTGGGGGAACAAAGGCCAAGACAAATGCCTATTCAGTGTTGGGGTTGTAAAGAGAACCATAAGTACAAAGATTGTCCCCATAAAAATGGCCAACAAGGAGATGTCCATAATGTTCAACAAGATGAAACAGTGGAGGACATGGGCAATAGAATGCCAAGAATCTATGTGGCCCTGGACAACAAGCAAGCTTAATTTCAGTCGCACATGATTGAAGTGGAAGGTATGATTAACAACCAACCATTTATTATTTTAGTTGATTCAGGGGCTAGCCATAGTTATGTAGATCCTAGGGTGGTGGAAAGTATTCATTTATCAAGAAGCAAACATGAAAAGTCTTGGTTAGTGCAGTTGGCTACAGGAACCAAGAGGAAAGTCACTGAGTTGGTTAAGTCCTATCCCATGGACATGAAGGGATTGAGCACGAAGGATGAATTGAATATTCTGCTTTTAGTCTCTTATGACTGTTTAATTGGGATGGAATGGTTGGACCAGCACCATGCCCTCTTAGACTGTCGTAACAAGGAATTGACTTGCCTGGATGAGGAGGGGAATCGGAAAACAATCCAAGGAATTTCCAGAGATATGGTTGTTAGAGAAATCTCAGCAATGCAACTGAAAAAGTTCTACATGAAAGGTTGTCAATTGTTTGCAGCCCGTGTGGAGGAAGCATCCAGAGATGAAGTCTCAAAGATTGGATACCATGCGGTACTAACAGAGTTTGAAGACGTATTTCAAGAGGTACCTGGACTACCTCCAAAGAGAGATATTGATTTCTCTATAAATTTGATGCTTGGAGAAGCTCCAGTGTCGAAAGCTCCTTATAGACTGAGTATGCAAGAGCTGAAAGAGTTGCAATTGTAGCTTGAAGAGCTTCTAAAGAAGGGGTAAATTCACCCCATCATGTCACCTTGGGGTGCCCCGGTCGTGTTCGTGAAGAAGAAGGACAGGACATTGAGGTTGTGCATTGATTTCAGATAGTTGAACAAAGTAACTGTCAAGAACAAGTATCCTTTGCCGAGGATCGACGATCTTTTCGATCAGTTGAAAGGTGAAAAAATATTTTCGAAGATAGATCTTAGATCGAGATATCACCAGGTAAGAATAAAGGATGAAGACATCAGCAAGACCGCCTTTAGAACAAGGTATGGTCATTACGAGTTCACAGTGGTACCGTTTGGGCTGTCAAACACACCTATTGTTTTTATGTGCTTGATGAATGGTGTATTCAGGGACTATCTAGAAAAGTTTGTCATAGTCTTCCTGGATGACATTCTGGTGTACTCCAAGTCAAAGGAAGAGCATGAACAACACCTGAGGATGGTGTTGCAAGTGATGAGAGAACACCAGTTGTATGCCAAGTTGAGAAAATGCTCGTTTTATCAAAGGAAGATCCATTACTTGGGGCACATTATTTCAGAAGAAGGGATCGTCGTGGATCCTGATAAGGTTGAGGCCATCAAAGAATGGTCAGCGCCAAGGAATGTGGCGGAAGTTAGATCCTATATGGGTCTAGTAGGCTATTACATAAGGTTTATCGTAGGGTTCTCAAGATATCTCACCCTATCACTTCCTTGCAAAGGAAGGAGAAAAAGTTTCAGTGAACTGAAGAGTGTGAGAAAATTTTCCAGCGATTGAAGCAGCTTTTAACCAGCGCTCCAATGTTGAGGATTGCAGATCCAAATGTGGATTTTGTGGTGTGTACAGATGCATGTAAAGAAGGGTTTGGAGGATTTCTTGGTCAGAATGGATTTGTAATCTGTTATGAGTCCAGGAAGATGAAAGAGCACGAAAAGAATTATTCCACTCACGATTTGGAGTTGGCAGCAATCATTCACGCTCTGAGGAAATGGAAACATTACCTCATGGGAAGGAGATTTGAATTGAGAACAGACCACAATGGTCTGAAATACTTGTTTGACCAACCTACCTTAAATGTCAGGCAGAGTAGGTGGCTGGAGTTTCTGTGTGAATACGACTTTGATATCAAGAATATCAAAGGGAAGGAAAATAAGGTGGCCGATGCACTCAGCAGAAATGTGCACAACTTACATGCTTTGGCCATTAGCATGTACATGACTAATATTAAGGATAGAATTTTGGAAGCTGCAAATGCAGATTTGCAATACAGAGACTTGGTAGCAAAGATACAACAGAGTGAGAGACCACAGAAAGAGGAAAATTACACCTTGGAAGCTGATGGAATACTTTTGTACAAAAACAGAGTGTATATACCCAATGTCCAGGGTTTGAAACTTGTGATTCTAAGAGAAATGCATAACATGACTTATGTTGGGCACCCTGGATATCATAAGACTGTGGCAGCAGTCAGGAGCCATTACTTTTATCCAGGTATGAAGAAAGAGATCATTGAATATATCGCCAGATGTATGGAATGCCAGAAGGTTAAAGCTAAGCATAGGCACCCAGCAGGGTTGCTACAACCTTTTCTCATTCCTAAATGGAAGTGGGAAGTGGTGACATTGGATTTTATTACACGATTGCCCAGAACAAGCAAGTTGCATGATTTGATCATGGTAGTGGTGGACAAGCTTACAAAAGATGCCCATTTTATTCCACTAAAAACTACTCACAAGGAAGCAGATGTTGCTGATATTTTTGTGAAGGAAGTGGCACGATTGCATGGAATTCCTAAAACAATTGTGTTCGACAGAGACCTGAAATTCACCTCGAATTTATTGAAAGGATTGTTCAAAGGATTCGGAACGAATCTGAACTTTAGTACAACTTATCATCCTGAGTCTGATAAACAGACAGAGAGGGTGAACAGAGTGATAAAAGACATACTGAGAATGTATGTGATGGAAAAACCATCAAAATGGGAAGACTACCTACACTTGGTAGAATTCACTTACAACAATGGGTATCAAGCATCATTGAAGATGAGCCCATTTGAAACACTTTATGGCATAAAGTGCAATACTCTAGTAAGCTGGGATAATCCAGCTGACGGGGCAGTAATTGGGCCAGAGTTTCTCAAGAAAATGGAAGAGCAAATACTTAAAATTAAGAAAAATTTAAAAGATTCCCAAGACAGGCAGAAAATTTATGCTAACAAAAACAGAACCCATAGAAAATTCAAAGTGGGTGATCATGTTTTCTTGAAAGTAAAAGCTAATAGAAGTTCCCTGAAGTTGGGAAACTGTGCCAAGTTGGTAGCCAGATTTTGTGGGCCATTTGAAATCCTAGAAAGGATTGGGCCAGTTGCATATATGCTTGCATTACCTGCATCCATGACTGTACATAATGTTTTTCATGTTTCATTGCTTAAGAAATATATACCTAATGCTAATCATGTTATCGATTGGAATGTGATTCAGGGGGAGCAAGAAGGTATCCTGCAAGTGCATCATGTGCGCATATTGGACAGGATAAACAAACAACTCCAGAATCGAGCTATAGGGCTTATAAAGGTCCAGTGAACCTGGTACAGTCCTGAGGATGTGACATGGGAGCATGAGAATGCTATGTGGGCATAATACCCGCATCCTTTTGAATATTTAGGAAGTCTTTTTGATGTTTTGTGAAAGTTGCACTGAGGACAGTGCAAAAATAAGGGGAGGGCATTGTAATATCCCCAAGGACGAGCCTTGTTGTAATCATGTTTATGAATTGTAAATCATGTTTTGTATGCTGGTGAGCCGAGTATTGATAAGCTGGTAAGGCTTATGAGTTTATTAGGCCAGAGAGCCTAAGTGTTAAGGCTAGGAGCCTATTTTTGTATATGTAATTATGAAAAACATTAATAAAAATATGAACATCGTTGCGTGCAGACCGACCATGATGAATGAGTGATGGGGGACTAAGATTACACAGAGTGGGTAAGGGAATGGGGGTTGAAAGGTGGAAAGAAAGGATAAGTGTTGGTCCTAGGGGCTAATCTAGGGGGCTTGCCTCTAGAAAGGGATAATAATTTATTACTATTATTTCTTTAAAACTAAGGTGGACAATTTTGAGTGTTGTCCTAAGTTCCTAGAGAGGAACGCATGTTGATGGAGCGCATGCAGCTTCATGGGCAACATGTGTTGGCCCAGGCACATGCAGTTAAAAGCTGCAGAATTCAAT
>ML778122.1:456047-468115 GCA_009831015.1 Picea engelmannii | reverse complement strand
GCCATCCTTTACCTGAGTTTGTGGGGATCTGGGGCATCTAAACCGTTTTTCCTATGCGTCTGCCTCTGCATACCCACGCAGAGTGAAGGAAACCCTCACGGGAAGATTGCTCACTCTCCATTTTCCATTCTCCGTGAATTCTGTTGATCTCTGGGATCGACCTTTCCATAACCTCACACATCTCTGAAAACAGAAAACCATGAATCCAACCTGTTTTTTTTTTATTGTGAAGACGAAACATTTTGGATATGGCCTGAATCATGTTGTGTCTTAGTGTGGTCTGTTGTCGTTTTTGGATGTCCATACCCAAATTCTTGTTGTTGCTATCACCCGTGAGTTAACCGAATTGCTATTGTTGTTGATTTTATCCTCACCTTGCAGGAATTGAAGTGGAAGATGGTGGAAGAGTCGGGTGGTTAGGCCCATGGTTGAAGAGGCAGGTTATCAGCCCTGTGAGCATCTCTTTCCATGTGAAGGGTCTGCTGGGAAGTGGTTTCCTCCTAGAGAGAGTCCAGCACCAGCTACAGAGCTCCGAGACTTCCTGATCCGGCCTATTACCAAGGCCCAGAGAGGGAGGTGAAGCACTAATGGACTGTGCTTGCGAAGGTGTATACTCCCAGGAAGAACAGACATGTGGGGAATGAGAGTTCGTGAGTAGTGGGCGTAAGAAGGAATCCTGAGAAGAATCCTTCCGATTATTTTGTGCAGTTTCCCTGTAACCTCAGCCTAGTTTAGGATTCCCTTACCTTGGGTGGAGCGGGGTCCCAGCTCGTGGGTGACCCACTGCTGAGATTGATGAGCAGTGTGTTCTAAGGCTGGGAGGTTCATGGAAGGTCTGCACGTGGTAGGTGGAGTTACTACAGCTTCAAAGATAAGTATTAATGTTGTACTTAATTTATATGTGATGTTAGTCTGTGATACTTACTATATTATCATGCATTTCATTGTGATGATGATTACTGGTGATTTCATTAATTATGTATGATGGAAGTAATTATATGTTACTCCGTTAAGCCATTTAACTTATTTTAAATGCATATTACATAAGTATGAGAATGTTGTTTCGCGTAGTAGTGTTTGCCCGACTAGTGGGATGATAGTCGGGGACGTTACAAACTGGTTCTCTTCAGCAAAACCTTTCTTGAGCACTCCTTCTCATTAGATTCTAAATATACTTCTATATTGCATTCCAAATTCTCACCTTCACTTGAAAAACTATGTTGTTCTCATCTCTCAAAAACTTACTTTGTTGATTCTTCCACAAGCATTAATATACTACAATTTTCTCTCTACAACTTCCTTGTTCTATCATGCTACTATTACTTGGATCCAGCATACGTTTTAGACCAAATCAATTTACAAATTTTACCTAAGATATATTTCTCCATTATCTCATTCCTCCTTAGATCCCAAATATGAACTCAATTTTCACCTCTGTTTCATGCACCTCTAAAATTTTGCATGCATCTCCAATCTCTGTAAAGAATATCAATGTTCTTCCTCTTCTCCAAAACTTATTCTCTGTAATTTACCAATCCTCTATTTACAACAATAGAATTCCAATCCCAAAGAGCGTTATTATGCTCTGATACCAAAATTATGACCTTAATGGTCAAAACCCACAATAAGGCAACCTCTCTTATGCTCAGGCTACTATATATGTCCTCTCTTGATTATTGTGCAAGGATATATGAACTATTTAGGTGTACATACCTATTTCAAATGCTATTTTCCATTTCATAAACCCTCCTCAGTTTTACTGTGTTCTATGAATATGTTGACAGTGCATTGAGCTCCCAATTCAAGCATATAATCTCGTCTCTCTTCAGAGGTTCATAGGAACTTCTTCTAACAATGTGCAGTTTCGATGGGGTATTAAAGGTATTTTTATACAATACAGGATCTATGACCTAGCTCAAAAAATAAAGTATTTAACACATAAAAGGTTTGAGCCCTTAGATGATGACCTTATTTCTCCATACAATCAATGTTGGGGACCTCGGGTTTATGCAGGAGGCACAATCTTTAGCACCATTCCTCATGCAATCGAGGCCTTGTGAGTGGGACTAACACTGAAGGATATAGTGCTAAGCCATAATAAGCGCTTTTCCCACCTTGACAAATCAACAACTACGTTTTAATATGGAGTTGACATGGAAGGTTGTGGTACTTTCAGGGGCCAAAGAAATTTCCCAAATATCAAAACAAGTGGGGGCCAAAATGCACCTCCCCTTGACACGTGGAATACTAATCGATGGATGAAATTATTTCACAACCCTCATGTCATTTAACCCCCACGCGTTTACATGACACAAAATGTTTTATGTCATTGGATCTTCTGCTTCAAATTCTATATGACGGTGTTGGTTTGTTCTTCCTGTACAACCAACAAGTAATCAGGATCATTGATCTGAAATGGCCAACAAATAGGGTTCACTCATTTATCATTTGTCCAAACTTCTACATCATTAACGAAGAAGATAGATCATCGATCCTGAAAGTGATCGATGGCCATCTAATTGGATTCCCTGACTTTAATGTTTTGATCACTGACCTGTATCAGGATGAGCTTGCAATTACACCATTTACAATTATGAAAAGACATACTATGTACCAAACCGACACAATATTTCCTTAGTTGGCATGGTACTCGAGACTTATTCAGCTCCAATTACCCAAATACCTCTTAGACCTTCAATACCAATTCTATCAAGACATAACACACATATAATTGACAAAGGTTCACATATTCAAAACATTGTAGCACTCGAAATAGAGTGTTTTCTTTCCAATAACCACACATATATTGTACACAAAGTTACAAAAGGCTCCCAATGCCTTTTTTCCTGGATTATATTCAACAGGATTTTCTCCTTTTCTTGGCATGATTTCTTCCCTAAATGGAATCCCGTATATGTCATGATCTTCCTATCAATGGCTAACCCTTATTTCCCTCATGCTTACCATATTTGTACAAAATTATCCTGAACTAGAATTAGTTCGGATCCAAAATAATCTCAACAATTTCTTAATAAAGACTTCATATCCACAAATTACTCCTAAGACCCTATAATCACTCAACTCCTCTCTTTGAGGCCTTTCCTATTTACAAAGTCTCTATTTCATTCACAACTAATTACATTAATATTTAGAAACCAACCATTATCCTCCTTACCAATATCACTCTTCTAGATACATGCACATAAACTCAAGAAATACAACATTTCATTAGGGAACCAACTCCCTTAGTAAACTTTGAGAGACCCCCAAGTCTTCTCCTCAGATCTTAGATTTTAGAGCTTATATGCTCCTGCATCAGCCTACTGAGGTTGGAAACATTCATGATCCACTGATCATGTGTTTCCATAAGCTGATGAAGTCCTCTTGTTTCCCAAACTTGATTTTGTAGTTGTCCAAATGCCTTACACACGTTTTGTTGTTGCATAGCTTCTATCTACTAGTTCATTCTCCTCCTTTCAATCAGTTGCAAATTATGATTGACCAACTCCTTTCCCAAAAACATTCTCCATCTGGACTACTCCATCATCATCTCCCATAACTCTTTAATAACAAAATCAATTTATGCTATTTCCATCTCCTGAAATCCCTTGTTGTCCTAATAAGCATCTCCTTGGGCTGCATCTCCTTGTTGTAGTTTACTAATGTTGTCTTCCATTGGCTGCATTATATGTTTAGTTCCACACCTTTGGCCATTCTCAATACTTTGAGAACATTCATGCATCAAATAATTCACACTTTCCAATTCCATACTTAAGTTATGGAATCTTTACTGCAAACTTTGTTCTTGTATCTGATTAAAACAACAAATCAAAGCCAAAATTTTCATACCTTCACTTACCAAATCAACAACATCGTCATTAGCCAATTCCATAATTAGTTTTGTGTACACTTGTGTAGCCCAATGCAACATTTCCTTAGCAGAACTATATTCAAAGCAATTCATTGGTTTACTCGTATCTTCAACATCCTCCACATCTTTATCATTCTTATCATTGCTTCCATGGAGCAATGTTGCCACAATCTCAAACCTAATAGAATTTTGAATGTGTCCCCCTTTGATGCCTAAATAAGAAAACTCTTTCCTCGTTACCTTCTTGGATGATTCCCAATCATCCCAACCTGAATATATAAACCAATTTTCAAAGTTAAAAATACAAAATTCTATTTTTGTCATTTTCATCCCATGTTTTTTTGAACACTTCATGCATTCATTTTGGTTCTCTGTTGAAGATATAATATCTCTAGTTTTCTGGCCAGTACTCCAATTTCTTGAAGTATGTTTATCTCCATTTTATTGACATAAGTCTACAATCACATCATCCTCTAGTGTGTGGCTTCTCACAAACACATTTTCCTGGGATTTCTTATATTCCTCCAACCAATCAATGGGGCTTTCAACATCATCCTTGAGCATCAATTCTTGCTCAGGTTTACACCATTGAACTTCATCATCCATCCTGATTTCATCAACAACATCCAGGTCATGTGTTGTTGTTATGATTTTAGAAAGCATATCTCCACCTTCTCCTAGTTGCATGACAATCTCAACTAATTGTCCAGTTTCTTACCCTGTAATCACATACAACGGTTTAAAAAAAAAAAATTAAGATTACTATCCTCATCCAATTCCTCTATTAGCACATCATCATGTTGATATTAACTCTGCAAAGAGTTCATGAGACTTTCTGCAAGTGGCTCTTTCTTTTCATATCTTTCTCCAAGGATATCTCCTTCCTCTGGTTCACAATAAAAAATATGCATCCCATACTTAGTTGCTCTGAGTTCCTCTTTCAACTTGGAATACATACTCTATCTCAGGTTCACCTCCAATGAATGCTATCTCACTTTATTCTTTCTCAATATCCATACATACCATTGGTCTTTCTCACCTTCATCTAGAAAATTTTCTATCATACTAAGTCTTTCTTTCAACTCATCCAACTCTATAGCAAAGTCTTCTTGACTCATCCCTTTTATGCCATGTTCCTTGGTATCCATTTTCCTTTTGTTGTGGCTTCCCTCATGACTATCAATAGTCATCTTCTCTTACTTCTTATGTGGACTCTCCTTTCCCACCTATGAGTTGCAACAAGCCTCCTTCATATCTCTGTAACACGTCTCCTTCTTGTTACCAATACCAAGTCATCCTCTTGGCATCTACCTAGTTCTCTGCAATGAAACCTTTCTTGAGCACTCCTGCTCATGAGATTCTAAATCTACTTGGCTACTAGATTGCAACTGCTCACCTTCACTTGAGAACCTATGTTGTTCTCATCTCTCAACAAACTTACTTTGTTGATTCTTACACAAGAATTACTCTGCTACATGTTTCCGTCTACAACTTCCTTTTTGTACGATGTTGTTATTACCTGAATCCACAATACATTTTAGAAAAAATCAATTTACAAATTTTACCTGAGATATTTTTCTCCGTTATCTCATTCCTCCTTTTGGCTGGAACTCCTAATCAGATCCCAAATATGAACTCAATTTTCACCTTTGCTACCTACAACTCTACAAATATGCATGCATCTCCAATATTTGTAAAGAACATCAATGTTCTTCTTCTTATCCAAAACTCATTTTTTGTAATTTACCAATCCTCTATTTACAACAATAGCATTCCAATCCCAAAGAGCATTACTGTGCTCTGATACCAAAATGATGACCTTAATGGTCAAAACCCACAGTAAGGAAACCTCTCTTATGCTCAAGCTACTCTATAATTCCTCTCTTGAAGACTGTCCAAGGATCTCTAAACTATTTAGATGTACATACCTAGTTCAAATGTTCATTTCCATTTCATAAACCATCCTCAGTTTTACTTTGTTCTATGAATTTGTTGACAGTTCCTTGAGCTCCCAATTCAAACATATAATCTCGTCTCTCTAAAGAAGCTCATAGGAACTTCTCCTAACAATGTGCAGGTTCTCTGGCACATTAAAGGTATCTTTCGATAATACAGGATCTCTAACCTAGCTCAACCAATAAAGTCTTTACTGCATAAAAGGTTTGAATGTTCTTCGTCGTTGGATCTTCTGCTTCAAATTCAATCTCACTGTGTTGGTTTGTTCTTCATGTACAACCAAGGATTAATCATGATCGTTGATCTGAAATGGTCAACGAACATGATTCGATGGTTTATCCTTTCTCCACACTTCTACATCATTAACAAAGAAGATGGATCATCGATCCTAAAAGTGATCGATGACCATCTAATTGGATTCCCTGACTTTAATCTTTTGATCTTTAACTTGTATCAAGCTAAGCTTGCAATTACACCATTTACAATTATGCAGAGACATACTCTGTACCAAACAGACACAATATTTCCTTAGTTGACATCGTACTCGAGACTTATTCAGCTCCAATCACCCAGATATCTATGAGACCTTCAATACCAATTCTACAAGGCATAACACACATATAATGGACATAGGTTCACATATTCAAATCATTGTAGCACTCGAAACAAAGTGTTTTCTTTCCAATAACCACACATATAATGTATACAGAGTTACAAAAGGCTCCCAATGCCTTTTTTCCTCGATTATATTCAACATGATTTTCAACTTTTCTTGGCCCGATTTCTTCCCTAAATGGCCTCCCTTCTATGGTCTAATCTACCTATCAATGGACAATCCATGTTGCCTTCATGCTTACAATATTTTTAACTAGAATTAGTTCAGATTCAAAATAATCTCAACAATTCTTCACTCAACTTCTCTCTTGAAAGATTGTCCTATTTAGGTAGTCGCCATTACATTCACAACTAATTACATTAATATTTAGAAAACCAACCCTTATCCTCCTTAACAATCTTTCTCTAATGAGTGAGATTGCTGATCTGGATCCGAAACGTTGACAATCTATTGACTACACTGTGGCGTTTCCGATCAAAACCGAAAATCTTGCTCTACTAAATACAAACACATAAACTCAAGAAATACAACATTTAATTAAGAAGCGAACTCCCTTAATAAATTTTGAGAGACCCCTCCTTAGGTCTTAGATTTTAGCGCTCACATGCACCTACATCACACAAAACAAAGGATGTGTTGAATATTAATATTTGAACTTTAAAACTATTATTATAATGTTATATAATTATAATAGATATAATGCATTATCGTTAAACAACAAAATGCAAATTAAATTGTGAAGAATATAAAATTAAATATTAAAAAGAAAAAAAAGTAATGTATAATCTTTGCAAATTCAATTATGAAGAATATATGAAATTAAATATTAAAAAAATAAAAAATAATATTGTGTAATCCTATTTTAATGATTTATGAAAAAATATAATTTTTAAAATGGTATTTTTGAATATCAATATTAATTAAAATAAATTTATACAAATTAAAATTAATTTTTGTAAATTAAATATTAAAAAAATAAAAAATAATATTATGTAATCCTATTTTAATGATTTATGAAAAAATATAACTTTTAAAATGGTATTTTTGAATATCAATGTTAATTAAAATTAATTTTTGTAAAGTATATGTATACTCTGCTCTTATTTACTCTTTCTTTCGTCATAAACAAGTCTAAATAGCATATCCCTCAACCTAAAATACTTGAAAATAAAAGTGAAACTCAAAATTACATTGAAATATGATCAGTTTCTTACCTTCCCCTCTTTTCTCTCTAATTTTAATAATACTTGAAAATAAAAGTGAAACTCAAAATTACATTGAAATATGATCAGTTTCTTACCTTCCCCTCTTTTCTCTCTAATTTTAATAGCTTCTTCCATTCTAGCAATATTTATTAAATCGCCCTATCCCTAATTGGACCTGTGTACAGTTTCCTAATTTTTTCATCCTGATATATCCCCAGACCAGCGTCTCATCTGTTTCTAAAGCAGTAAGACGTGGATATCCGATGTGGTGGAACTTCTGAAAATTGTTTTCTGGAGAATTGTGCATTGCAAACGATGCCCCAAAGAGTGGTACCCTACACATCTCCATGCATGACCACAATCTGTAATTTAGGTCTGGCTAGAGGCGGAAGCGGGAAGTTTTTGAGTATCATCAAGAAGGTTTTCAGACAATGGCTAACATTTTGTTATGTCCACACATCAAACTTTTGCAACATATTCAATGCATATCCAAATCATCAACTCAGGAGTTAAAAGGGAAAAGAAGTCTGATTTGATCTAATCGCTGCCAAAAATTAAACGAAAATTTCAATGGTTGAAAGACAGACAGACTATAGGGCGATCGATTCCCATACGAAGTTTCTGCTGTCTAGTTTGGAGGGTGTTCTTCAAAAAAATTATATGGGTTTATTACGTCGAAAGGCGTATACCTATTGGAGATGGGCACAATTAATGATCTTTTAATCTTAAATTCTAATCTAATGGTTATGCATTGAAGATGCTGGCATATTCTTAGTTGTCCTCCAAAATCAATGGGTCAGATTTATTGTTGATAACTTCTTTGCATTTATAAATGCATCAGTTAACCTGTTTACTTTTTAACATTTACTTAATCATATTAAGAAATTACTGTAACATCATATGATTGCCACCCCGAATTTCATTATCTTGCTCAGTTAGAATTTCATTATTTGGCTAGATTTTTTTTTAACGTGAAAGTTTTTTTTATCTGCCGTAAATCTTCGGCGTTCACCAGCCGCGAGTTAGTTGCTGTGCTAGTGAATATTACATTGTCAAAATTCTAAAGGGAAATGCAGATATCTAGGTCCATTTGAATTTCGGATAAAGAGTTGTCCAGGTCAACTTCTGGGCCATTAGGATAGTTTTAGGTTTAGGTTCTGGGCCATTAGGTTTAGGTTTTAGTATTGTATCTTTTTTATTTGAATATGGTGAAATTTGGATCTTTCTAACTTTTTTATTTGAATATGGTGAAATAGGTCGAATGCCATTTGAAAGAATTTTGTCCGCAGCCATAGATGGTTGGACGGCACATCCGCTCCTCCTGGTTTGTATTATCCTCCTGCTTTATGTGTACTGGAAACCTCGTTTAGATTAAAAGCACCACAAGCACTCTAGTGCTCATCTAACAGTTGTTTCCAGGCGCCGAGCGATATATACAAATTGAGGGATACGTATGACATATTTGTGCTTAAGTCAATGTTGTATTTTCGTGAACTCCACGGAAGTCAGCTCGGGCTTTCAAGTCGCAGACGTCTCCTGCTATGCCGTCAAAGATAATCTCAAAATTCTAATCACTGAAAGAAAAAAGAAAGAATCCCACAGGATAACCCCACATCCCCGAATGTTCGGCCAGTTCGCCATGTAAAACGGCGTTTGAATTTTAAGCCTCTGGATTGTTGACTCGTCACGTTGTAGTTATTCCGTAATCGATTAGTAGAGCTCTTTGTCAAAGCTGCGCGGACGGAAGAATGAGAGGTAAAAAGACAGGTCGTTGAGGGCGGGCGATGTTGAAAATTGTTACGGAAGATGGATTCGAATCGCGATGCACATCCATACACCCATGCATATCCGATGTTCTAGGGTTACCTTCTCTCATAGATTTCCACTTTCATCTTATTTAGAATTACTTTTTCATCCTAGGGTTACCTTTTCTCATAGATTTCCACTTTCATCTTTATTTAGAATTGCTTTTTCATCATTCTCCATCATATAGCATATAATCTTGTTCCATGGAGGTGGGTGTGGGGTCACCTTCCCTTTCTGGAAGATGCTACGCAGACGTAGACATGGCGTCAGATATGGGATATTCAGATCGCCTTGTTCCCATCTTTCGGCAAACGGAAACCGGCCCATTCCCATCAATGGAAACCGCCCCTCGTTCTAGTCCACCGCCAACTTTTAGCCTACATCCCATCAGGTGGATTGAACGGCCGATTTCCCTGAAGTTCCGCATTGAATTCTCTCCGTGGAATCCAGCTGTGAATATAGGTTATTATGCATGGGTCTTGGGTGCGTCCAACAACATCTTCGAAGCTTATGCTTTATATACATGCTGCATTGCAATGGAGCGAAATATCTCAAAAAAATTGCATCATTCAAAGATTCTTTGAGTATTAAGGATATTAGAAAGAGGTTTGGAAAATATAAAATTTTCCAGTTAAACCTTTTAGTTGATAGTTGGGGTTAAGGTATAAGGTAGGTTCAAGACTTTAAGACTTTAACAAGGAGTTATAGAAATCAACAAAGAAAGTGGGGTCATTTTCATTTTTTTTTGGCATGTTGCATGAGTTTTCGAAACGTGGAATGTAAAGTTGGGAACGTGGATATTAGTATCCGGAACCAGTAGAAGTTTCCCTCAAATTTACAGGAAAGTTGAATTTGGGAGCAGCAATAATATATATTAAAAAAATAAAAATAAAAAATTTAGATTACAATGATACTTTTGATTACAATGTATAGAGATATTGATACATTTTAAATATTATTTCAATAAAATTGATGTTGAATCTAGTATAATGTTTCTCCTATTGCAACAACTACAATATTAAAATTATTAATTTAATTTGTGCTAATAATTATATGAATATATTTAACACAATAATGAAACTTTAATATCCACAAATATTTCATTAGAAAATGAGAAACAAAATTGAAAATAAATATATACAATTTTAACATCTTTTTAGAATTAAACTTTACATATATAAACTTTAAACATCTTTGTAAATTTGAAGTATTATTCTTTTTTAATTGAAAAAAACAAAATAGTACTACTCTTCTAATATGAAAATACAATAAAAGTCAATGATATGGTTGGTTGATATCAACTACAGAGTGAAGCAAATGCTTGTCGTAGACAGAGTATTGATTTATTCTACTTTCATGCTTAGTTTGGGCTTGAAGGAAAACATAAATGCATTAAAAGTTTTTCATATCCACAACTATAAAGTGAGTATTATTAAGTTTTTTTATTTTACTAATTTTTTAAATAATATTTACCTCTAGTTTAGTCTTAGTTTTATAGTGATATTTTGAATAAATATAATGAAAATATTTGTAAGAAATTATGTATTTTTAATAAATGAATAAATATATTTACATTTTAGTTTAATATAATTATAATTTAAAGTTCTTCTTTTATGACACTAGTTCCCAAGCTCTCATTTCTTTGATGTTGAAACTCCCAAAAAGCTCCCAAGTTCCCTAAACATTCTCAACTAGTTCTCAAGCTCTCGGAACTTCGAGAACTTGGGAACTAGATGTTGAAAATACAGGGAGTTGTGTGCAACATTGCATAAATTTGTACAAAATAGTTATTTTTTGTTGTTTAAAATCCATTTCTAAATACATAAATGGATTCAACATGCTAAGGAGCACTCGAATTATAGAGAAATAATCACTCAAATCTACACATCTAACAATTTCTTGTCTGATTTCAAGCAAATATCTCCTAAAACAATCTCAAAAAAAAAAAAATTCTTAGACTCAAAGTTATGTCTCGAAGAAAATTGTCAACCCATCATGAGAGTCATTGGTAACAATGCCCCTTACTTCGCACATACTAGATTACATATCGATTACATATCAAATGTTCCTGCATTCACTATGAAATGAATGTAACTCGGTTTTTAGGTAGTAGTTGAGGCTAGTTATGAAAGTGACCTTCCTCCCTCTTGGACGATGTCACCTTTCAGGGATTTTTGTATGTTACCTCTTGGATATAATATTGAATGCTCCCATCTTCATTTGAACTCTTTGCTTTGTGTCTTGTACTTCATTACAAATTGTGGTTTGTGGTTTGGGTGGAGATAATTTTTAGGTTTTGATATTTTCTATCTCGAGGTTTTAGAAGTTCAAGATGGAGCCATCCTAGAATGACTTCAAAAAAGTTTCAAGTCGTCATGAAGAATTTATCTAGGCAAATAATTTTGCTCTACAATAATTATAAAATAATTTATGGAAATTTGAGAATGCCATGACTTTGTTGGTTCAAAGGATGGATATAAATTTCAGAGAATATGAGAGTTTTGGTTTAAAAAGCCCTCTAAATTTATATGTATAATAAATAAATGTTATTTTGTCAATAATATAATATGTATATATAATTTTTTGGCCAATCTTTTAATCAAATATATAATCT
>ML778122.1:441769-454650 GCA_009831015.1 Picea engelmannii | reverse complement strand
GAGAACGTTTGGGCATCCTGTATGATTTAGTTTTCGAGCTCCGGAGGGACGTGGCGGACCTCAAGTTTCGTTTGCAGGCCACAGAAGACAACGTCGCCACCTTTCTACATATCCTCTCAACCATGCAATCAGAGCTCTCCTCGGACCCCACTGGCACTACTCTGGGGGAGGCACTTGACACTGAGACGGACAACATGCTGCGACAGGCAGCAGCGAGACAGAAGGAAGCGGCCCAGTTGAGAACAAGGAGTGTGAGGAGCGCAAGGAGAATCGTGGGGACGACCAGCCGATCAACACCGAGGCAGAACCGTGGACAGAGGACCTCCGAGCCACATGGTTAGGATTTTCGCCAGGTGTTTAGCTCTCTTTTGTTGTGCATCCAGTTTCTTTAGGCTCCTAGCCTAGATGGCATTTAGGATGAACTTTGTTTGTTTTCTAAATCAGCAACTGTCTAAGACTGTTGAATTGGGGGCTGGCTGGACTGGTTTCCCCTCTGTTGGGGCAGTCCAGTAACTACAGCCAGTTTCATTTTGTATTTTGGAAACTTTTTCAGCTCTAGCAGATACTAAATATAATATATACTTCTTACTTACAAAAAAAAATATAAAATATAGCCAAAAAAATAATTAATAAAAAATACATATAATTGTAAATTTTATTTAAATACATATAAATTGTATAAATAAAAATAAAATAAATATATTTATATCAAAAATATAAAATATATAGAAAATACAGAAAAAAAAAAAAATTAATGAAAAATACATAAATAAAGCAACATACAAAACATACCACAAATAAACATGAGAAACATATCTCTATCTAAATATCATCCTAAATTAAAAATATATATATATATTAGTCATTAGTTTTCTGTTTTTATTAGCTCTCTTTGAAGTTACACCAAAGCAAGCCATATGTGGCAATCCCTGGGTTGATCAATTTGAAAAAGATATCATCAGAAATACTTTAAGCTGTATAATAATCATTACCTTTCTCCTTTTTATCAACTTTGGATGAAAATAAACCAAAGCAATCTTTGCGTTGATAAATTGAAATTCTGTTTAAAAATCTGTATATACAATTTTGTGAAAATATTTAACACATACTAATAAAACTCTTTTCAAATGTAAGTTTGCTTCTATAAAACATTAAAATTATATAAATATATTTAGTCAAAAATTAAATACTATTTTTCTTCTAACATTAATTTTCACATATTAAACTTATCATATATTAAATTAAATACATTATATAAATATAGTCAATCAAAAACTAAATACTATCTTTCTTGTAATACATATTAAACTTATCATATATTAAACTAAACACATAACACATATTGAACCATATTAAATACTATTCAACTTTAGAGTTATTTTCAATTTCATATCGAGGGAGGAGCAAGGATGAAAACGTTGATGGGGGCATTAATGAAAATAAGAATTATTTGGCACAAAGCTACTATCCAAAAGACCTGTCTTTAATTTCGGTAAACGCATAGAGGGTGATTTCCCAATTCTCAATGAGAAGACCATGGGAAAAATGAGTTTTTCTTATGTTGTGAGGGCTGAATATCAAGGTCCGGTGACTGAGAGCTGAGTATCTTACCCAACTAGCCTACAACAGATTAGACAGTAAAAACCTAGAAGAGCCTAATGATATATGAGAGCTGGAAAAACGCAATTAGAGTAGAAGGGATTGGACTATTAAAAAACTGCAAAAAGTCATTGGAGTACAAAGAATTCGACAATAAAAAACATTCTCTAATACAACAATAAGAGAGTGGACAGATTGAGCCACTAGGAGTCATACTAGTCTATCTATTTTATATTTAAGTTGATCTAGCGTTGAGTAGGTCCTTGGTCCAAGCATATGAAAGGAATAAATTTTATGCAAAAAGCCCATTGGAGTACAAAGAATTGGACAATAAAAAAACCTTCTATAATATAACAATAATATAACAATACCAATAATATAACAATAAGATAAGAGAGTGGACAGATTGAGCCAGTTCATTGGTTTTGGGGACTTGAACTTGTGTATCTTAACTAACCAAACTATGTTAGATTGGAGTGTTCAGAAAACCAACTACATTACAAAATTATTGGACAATAAAGACTACAAGAAATTAGACAATTACTTTTTATATATATATATATATATATATATANCAGATTAAAATATACGATGCATTTGTGTCAATCTAAAACGTAAACATACAACAATAAACCCACATTAACATTGAAATTAATATTTCCCTTTCCGATCATTGAAGGAATATAAATACACAAATAAGAACAAAGAAAAATAATATTCTCTTTCCCATCATTTAGTTGAATTTATTTCACTTTTAAAAAAAATGAATACAATATGACAGGGAAATCCTCCAATGATGCTTAAGTACAATTTCAAAGTGGAGTGGAGTGGGGTGCGGTGGCAGAAAGTAGTTTTAAGGATTTTTGTTATGTGTGAATATTGTTACAAATCTATGCATGCTCCGTTTTTTTTATATAGAGGGAGCAAAGTACAATGAAAGAAATTTATTGAGGGAGGAGATAAAGACAAGAAAAGAATATAAGAAAAATCATGGGTATAACTATTTATTCAATATAATTGATTTTTTAAATCAGAGTTGTTTGGACCATACAATAGAGTTAGGTCAATAAATTTTCTTAGTATTTGTCTGAAGGATTCAGTCTAGAAAGGTTGTTGCATATTGTAGTCTAGAAAGGTTGTTGCATATTGTAGTTAGCTAAAGGTTGATGTCTACTATAATTAGCTTGAAGATGGACAAGAAAAAAAACACTTAATGTTAGAATAATACGAGCAATCAAAAGCATCCCTTATGAGTGGAGTCCAAAAAATGACAAAGCTAATCTCGATGTCTTTGAAAAATACTAATATCAATTTGAAAATGCATGCAAGCCAAGGTGAAGGAAGGATGGATTTATGTAAAATGGGTGGAATTTGAAAATGTGTGCAAGCTAAAGTTAAGGAATGATGAACTTATGTGAAAAGAGTGGATAAATAAATGGTGTGTCCATCTACAACATAAATATAGAGAATACAACAATAAATAACAATACATAGTCATTCATATGATAGGAACATAGTCTATTTAAGGATTTTTTATGGTATGGGGTTCATATTGCTACAAACAACATATACCCCATTCCTCTATTTTGAAAGAAAGGTAAAGATAAGAAAAATCAAAGTGAAAAACTATGATGGTAAGGGCAAGAAAATCCATTTCCTCAAAGAATCAGGCAAGGCTAGTCGATAGGCCACGGGTCCCTTTCTCTCCACAATCTCGAAAGGTCCTACGAACCTAGGAGAGAGATTAGCTCCATTTCCAAACTTGATCGATCTCTTATGCGGTTTAACCCGCAAGAAGACTCGATCGCCGATCTTGTAACTACAGTCGACTCGGTGCACATCGGCATAACTCTTCTGTTGATCCTGCGCTTCTTTAATCCCTTGTCTTATGGTTTGTATTTGCTCTTCCATTTCTTGGATCGCTTTTGGTCCCACCAGGACCCCATCCTCAAGCCGATCCCAACTCAAGGGCGTCCGACACGGTCGCCCATAAAGGAACTCAAAAGGTGTCATCTTAATGGTGCTCTGGTAACTATTGTTGTAAGCGAACTCTACTAGAGGCAAGAATTCCTCCCAACGCTTTTGTTGGTCCATCACGTACATGTGAAACATGTCTTCCAAGGTTTGGTTCGTTCGTTTGGTCTGTCCGTCCATCTCTTGGTTATATGCAGTACTAAAGTTAAGTTGGGTTCCCAAGGCCTCTTGGAAACTCGTCCAAAATCGTCCAATAAACACCGATCCTCGATCGGATATAATCTTCTTAGGCACGCCATGCAGCCTCACAATCTCACGGATGGAAATTCTCGCTATGTCGGGTGCCTGATACGTCGTACGTACCGGATTAAAGTGAGCACTCTTCATCAGAGTGTCTACTACTACAAAAATCGAGTCGTGTCTCTTTGTTGTCAGTGGCAATCCAACAATAAAATCCATCGAAATAACTTCCCATTTCGATTCTGGAATGGCATGTGGTTGAAGTAATCCTGTCGGGTGTCTATGTTCAGCCTTTACCTGCTGACACTCTAGACATTTGGCCACAAGGTTGACTATTCCCTTTATGTAAGTAATCTCGAAGTCGTACTCGCTAAGCAATTCCGACCAATGCCGTTGTCGCGTGTTCAGGTTGCCTTGCGTGAAAATGTGTTGCAGCCCACAATGATCAGTCTTTAATTCAATTTTTTGTCCAACAAGGTAGTGTTTCCAAACCTTTAAGGCATAAACGATAGCTAAAAACTCCCAATCGTGCGTTGTGTATCTCTCCTCATGTCTTCTCAGCTTCCTCGAAATGTAAGCAATCACTCGTCTGTCTTGCATCAAGACTCCGCCTAATCCTTCCTTGGATGCATCGGTGCATACCAAGAAGTCCGCATCCATGTCAGGGACAGTTAGTATCGGCGTTGTCGTCAACAACTCCTTAAGCCTCCGAAATGCTTCCCCGCATTTCTCGGTCGAACCAAACTTCTTGTTTTTCTTCTGCAATTCCGTGATCGGATTTGCTATCTTCGAAAATCCCTCGACAAACCGTCAATAGTATCCTGCTAAACCCATAAAACTACGCACTTCTGTGACATTCATCGGTTCAGGCCATTCCATAATAGCCTCAACCTTGGCTAGATCCACGATGATACCTTCGTCGGAGATGACATGCCCGAAGTAGTGAATCCTTGATTGATAAAAAGAGCATTTGGACAACTTCCCATACAATTTGTGTTCTCGTAAACATTGTAGTACCAAGCGCAAATGCTCATCATGCTCCTCCATCATCCGAGAGTAGATCAAATATCGTCAATGAATACTTGGACGAACTTGTCCAAGTACTCGCAGAACACCCCGTTCACCCAACTCATGAATACCCCTGGGGCGTTTGTTAGTCCAAAAGGCAAAACAGTAAGCTCGTAATGTCCAAATCTCGTCTTTAAGGCAGTCTTAGGGACGTCATCCTCCTTGATCCGTAACTGGTGATATCCTGATCGCAAAATCGATCTTGGAGAACACCATCACACATTTCATTTGATCGAACAGATCATCAATTCTTGGTAAGGGATATTGATTCTTGATCGTAGCCTTGTTCAGTTGACGGTAGTCAATGCAAATCCTCCCTGATCTGTCCTTCTTTCGTATGAAAACAACTGGTGCACCCCACGGTGACACACTAGGACGTATCAGTCCTAGGTCCAACAACTCTTTCAGTTGCATTTTCAACTCTTGCATCTCCAGGGTCGACATCCGATAAGGCGTTGTTTCTATCGGTTTGGTCCCCGGTTTCAGGTCTATGGTAACTCCAGTTCCCTTTCCGGCGGCATCCCAGGCAACTCCTCTGGAAATATGTCCGCAACTCTTTCACCACTGGAAGGTGTTCTAGACCTTCCGCTACTCCCTTTTTGTTAGCGCGAGGATCGCGTAAAGCTTGCACCCCTTGCGCATACTCTTCCGTAATTGTAAGGAAGAGACAAACCTCAGGGAAAATCCCTGGTTCCGTCCTACAATCACACGTCTCTGTCCTTCGTCATCATCCAAGCTCAACCGTTTCGTCTTACAGTTGAGTATCGCCTCATGCGATTCCAACCAATCCATACCAATCACGATGTCATAAGAACCCAAGATCGTGACGTACAAGTTGACCCTCGTGACAAACTCTCCCAGGTTAGGGGCACAGCCCGTAATCTTTTCTCCAACCTTTTGTTTGGCTTCTGAAGCCCTTTCTATGAAGTTAAACTCGTCCTGAACGACTGCCTTCTGGACAGCATCGTGCAAGGTTTGAGTCATCAAAACATTTAAACCTTTGCACGCAGGCTGCTATTAAGGCCCAACACGAACCTGATGACCTTAAGCTTCTCAAAGTTAAGGTGCAGAACTTACCAGAGCAGCGCCATAAAACGTGCCTCATACTCAAGCACCGTACGACCTCCCTGTCGTAAAGCGTTGAACTCATTGAGCTAACGTTCAATGAATTCCTCTGAAATATACCTCTCTCAGAACCGTTCCTCGAACAGTTCCCATGACACGTCTTCAACGGCCATGTTCAGCTGCGGTAGGAGCGTCTTCCACCATAGAAGAGCGCTCCCCTTCAATTGAAAGACTGCCATGCATACCTTCATGTTGGAGTTATAATTGCGAAGTGCGAAGCACATCGCCATATTTTCCAACCATGCCTCGGCGGTGGCGCCATCCGAGGCACCAAAGAACTCAGGAAATTTTACCTTCTTGAGTTCACGATGAAAGCTACCCGTAACAGCCGGTGCGCGCGGCGGAACCTCAGCGGGTGCCGACGCCCTGGCCTCGTCTCTGTCCAATCGGTTGATCAGTGCCTCGGACATGCGCTGAAAAGATCTCATCATCCCAACAACATCGCCAACTGTTATATGCTCCTATCCGAGAACTTGCTCGCCTCCGTCGGGGTTAGAACCCTCAGGCGGGGATGCTACTGGAGGCGTCGCACCTCCTCCCCCAGCACCCTGTCGTCTGCCTCCGCGGCGTCCTCTAACCATGATTACCGTGCACACACACAATCAACTCGATCAACAATAGTATAATCAATCTAATCATGTCAACGAAAGCCGTAGCGAATCCCAAGTCACGGGTCGAACCGGCTCTGATACTATAATCATTTATTAAAACAACGATCCTTTATTTTGGGGATAAACATCATTGTAAAGGCAAGAAAATCTTTATTAAGAAAATCTTTATTTTGTTGATATCCATGATTGAGGCTCATATAGGGATGAAGCATGTTCTATTAATAATAAATATACAATAGAAAACCCTGCTAATGATGAATAAAATCAAGAAAATTATGTGGCATCACGTTAATTATAAATAAAATAAAAATGAGAAGGTTAGAAAAATGGAAGCAAAGGAAGCGAGGGTATAGGTTTTGTATTGGACTATTCAAAAACTTATGGAATTTTTGTGAGATGGTTGGAACAATCAATATCAATTGGATAACAAGTGATCTGGTGGAGGGTTTGATACCATTTTTAAGATTCTGATTATTTTTTATAGTATTTTTATACACCATGTTAATATTTTTTCAAAATTCATTGAAAAGCCAAAAAAAATATATATATATATTTAAAAAAAAAACAAAAAAACAGATAGACATGGAATTTAATAGAGGAATTTATAATTTTTTCCTATCTTACCTCTACAAAATGGGTTTATGGGTTTCCACTGTCTGATGCACTTTAAAAATCCCTTGTAAGACATGCGAGAGCATACATATTAAATGTGTTTATATACAACTAAGATTTAATCTCTGTAGAGGCTTTGGATTACAACTTTTCATTCAAATACTTATACCAGGAAAATGGTGTGCATGAAAGAGAGAAGCTCAATTTATACCCAATTTAAAAGAAATCTTCATCCCTGCAAATTTAGGCGAATGGAAGGTTGCAGCTCGAATTTCAGGGGATAATTTTTTTCTGTCTCCCTCTTAGATAAGTATGGGATAACTCTCTTTACATAATTTAAAAAGTAATAAATTAGGAGCAAATGATAAATCATCACAACACAAAAAAAAATCCCATTTAAAATTTGGAACCCCTTAATTTTTTTCATCAACAAAATTTCTCCCCTAAAATCTTCCTTGCTTTGGCCACACTATCACAAAGGTTTGAATTTGAAACCCCCAATTTTTCCCATCAACAAAATTTCTCTCCTAAAATCTTCCTGACTTTGACCACACTATCAGAAAGGTTTGATTCTCAAGAGACTGATATTCAACAGTTAAAAAAAAATCTCCATCTTCCTGGCTTTGGTCACACTATCACAAAGTTTGATTCTCAGGAGAGTGATATTCAACAGTTAAAGGAACAAATTTTCCCCAGCACTCCAACTCAGGCTTAGTTAATCCACGTAGGCCTTCTTCTCAAGGTGACGATATCAAAAATGAAAATGGAGACCGCGGGTCTGCTCCCATGGTCACAAAAGAATGGATTCATCTTTCAGCCACGACCCCATAGCTTCTAGATGCTGCTTCCTTAATATAATTTATGTATTTCAAAGTTTTACGGTACCTTGGGAAATTCTACAAAGATGTAATTAAATTTGATGAGAAAAACTTTGTCTAGGAAGGAATTTACTTTTTGATGTGTGCATATTAGTTATAGAAATACTCACACGGTGTATGCCTCTTTTTTAATATTTGTATGTTTGTCGGTTCCCTCGATACAACTTTTTTAATATAAATCTATTTAGCAATCTGAGTGGGCCTAATGGTTAAGAACATGTGTGTCATCTTAAGAGGTCACACGTTCAAATCCAGAGAGGGGTAGGGTATGTATACCTTCGTAGACTTTACCAGTCAAATTATTGAGCAGAGGGGGATCCCTTGTCTTACAAACAAAGGGGTCACATACACCAATTTAGTGTGCTAGCATAGATTATTATTATTATTATTATTATTAATAAAAATAAATATGATATTAAAAATAAATTATTATTATTATTATTATTAAAAATAAATTTTCAATTACTACTTAATTGTAATTGAAAATTAGAAACTATAAAATAGGCATGAACTCTAACCTTGTTTGATGGCATAACTCAAACAAAGCTCTAAAAATCTCTCTCATCACACGAAAAGAAACGAAAACGAAAACTTGTCTCACTTGGATTGTGGAACGACACTCCCTTCAAAGGTAGAAATCATGAGATTGCACTAAAAGGGGAAAATTCATGATATATAGAGTTTGGATTTAAATTCATGATATATAGAGTTTGGATTTGATTTTCTCAATAATTTCCAACTTGATTGTTTTTAACTAAAAAGGAAAATTCAATGATATATAGTGTTTGGATTTTAGTTTCTTAATCATTTTAGAATCGCTATTTTTAACTTTTCAATTTGCATGCATATTCATGTATGTTTCTTCCTTGAAATATTCTTTAAATTCCGTGGATCTCTCGCCACTGACCTAAAACAAACCTTAAACAAGGGTTACAACGCTATATTTTATACACTGAAGCTTCTCAAATTTCTCTAGAACTACTAGGATTTCTTTATATTTTTAGTACAAGTTTATCATTTTCACCATGATAAGATGTCTCGTAGTACTTATACAATATATTCTATTAAAAGAATATCTTTTAAATTAAAAACATATGGAGATTTGATGTAAACAAAATTTTGTATCAAATGTAAGACATCTCCATAATATGCAAATCATTGAAATACATATTCATTTACATTGTAAAAAATATGTAACTACTATTTAAATGGAATAGAATAAACATAAAAACATACAAAGAAAAGACCTTCACTTTGGTTTGTTAAACCTTATTCAATCAAGGGTAGTCCAGCCAATAATAGAAATATGTTGATGCTTCCAAGGGTCTTTTTCCTCTTTTCTACTTGTGACTTGTTCAAAGTGAAATAAAATTAACCTCCCGGTCAACTAGGATTCTAGTCAGCTTCCTAGCTTAAAGAAACCTTTTAGTCTGTTGACCTGTCATGCTTGTGACTCCGAGAGAAACAATGTACATATTCTCTAACAAATATTGTCATAATAAATTATTATTTCAAGAATAATCCAACCTCTCAATATGCTCCCCTCTTTCCACACGCTTTTCTCCCTAATCATCGCCTTATTTATCAAGTTTTCATACCCCTTCTATAACTCTCTTCCACCACTAGCCATCCTCATCGTTTATCTAGCTTGCTTTGAGAAAATGTTAGGAAACAACATTAAAATATTAAACGATATGCATAAAATAACAATAAATAGAATGAAAAGTCAAGCAACTTGACAATTACCCTAAAATTTATGACAATTCACCATACTAACCAACATTCAAAGTCAATAAAAGTATTTAATACTAGATATTTATGAAATATGAAATATCATTCAAATAATCAATGAAGGTACCTAATGCCACTAGATATTTATGTATGCAATATAAGTTTTATAATCATTAAACCAAATAGTTAATATTTTAGTTTAGTGGGTAAGACATACATTAACTAATTGTACTAGTGTACATGTGCATGCTATGTATTTGTAGTTAGCACACAAATGCCTACACATGTTATAACGATAAACAAACAATGTCTCTAGTGCATGGTTCTTGTACGATCACAATAAGACAGGGAGGACAACAAATTTTTAGGATATTTAGAAGAAACAATTCATGTAAATTTTCAAGCAAGTGGGTGGGAGGCGCTAGATCTAAATTTTGAAACCTAGATATGATACCAAATGTAATATGTATCAAAGGTATTTTATGAAATAATATCTTCTAATTTAAAAACATATGCAGTAAGATATTCAATGCCAACAAAAAATTGCTCCAAATGTAAGACATCTCCATGATATGCTACAAAATAATATTTGATAATTGAAATGCATATTCATTTACACTACAAGAAATATTTTACTACTCTCTAAATGGAGCAACAAAAACATAAAAACATACTAAGAAAATACCTTCACCTTGTTTTGTTGAAGTTGGTCTAATCCAGGGTAGTCCAACAAGTAGTAGAAATATGTTGATCCCTCCAAGCATATTTTGTTTTTTTTCCACTTTCTACTTTTCCCGAGTGAAATACAATTAACCTTCTAACCAACTAAGACCCTAGCTGAATTCCTAGCTCTAAGAAACTTTTAAGTATCTTGGCCCTCCATGCCTGTGAGTCCAAGAACAACAATGCACATATGCTATAACAAAGATTGTCACAAGAAATTATTATTCCAAGAATAATACAACCTCATACCCCCTTTCCACCCCCTTTTTTTTTGTGATCCTTGCCCTATTTAACAAATTTTCATACCCCTTCTCCAAGTCTCCTTCACCACTAGCCATCCACATCCCTTATCTAGCTTGTTTTGGGAAAAAGTTAAGAAATTACATTAAAATATTAAATGATTTACATAAAATAATAATAAATAGAATGCAAATTCATGCAACTCGACAATTGTCCCTAAAATTTAAGACAACTCACTATACCAACCAATACTCAAATTCAAGGAAAACATATAATGCTATATGTTTATTAAATATAAAATAATCAATGAAGGTACACAATGTCAATAAATATTTATGTAGTAGATATTTATGTATGCAATATAAGTTATATAATCATCAAACCCAGTAGTTAATATTTTAGTTGATCTAGTAAGATATACATTAACTAATTGTTCTAGTGTACATGTGAAGTGTATGCATGTATAACTAGTGGACACATACCTGCACGTGTACTAATGATAAACAAAAAATGTTTCTAGTGCATAGTTTTGGTTTGGTCACAATAAGGCAAGTAGAACAACAAAGACATAATTCGGTAAGCTTAACTAACAAAGACACAATAATTCATCAAGAAATGATCATCACACTTAAAATATCAAAAAGTGAATCATAGTGAGTGTTTTCAAACCAAGTGATTAAACTAGAGTGGAACATCTATTGTTATGAACATAAAAATACATATAAATAAGTAATAATTAATAATATAAATAACTAATGATTAATAATGAATTATGAAGAGACATGGCATATGAAAGGTCATGTCTCTTATGAAATGACACCCATGTGTGTGTATATATAGAAGCCCTCATCCTCATTGTAATATCATCTTATTCATATTCTTATACATTTGTTATTGAAGATATTTACTATTCATAAATGGATTATTGTGTATTGTCCTATTTATATTAGATATTTACATAGTAAACCAACTTGATTCAACACGATGGTATCAGAGTCTTGTTTTATGATCCCAACCATTGACGATATAGACTTATAACCACATTGAAAAATATTCAAAGTTTCTATCATCTTCTGGCCATTGACCATAATAGGCTTTTGGCCATTTGACATTCAAATTCTATTGAGAAAAAGACATTCCACTGCCAGATTGTTAAAAAAAAAACACAAAAACTATCAATCTTAAAACTGCACCTGTACAATCCGCCCATACAATCTGCCTCCAATTAATTTAATTGCAATAAAAAAATAATTAGTGCACCACTATCGTTGTTGCCTTTCAATCCGAGGATCATTCGTTATCATGTCGTTCAATCGAATCCATCACGATTATCGTGGCCTGCATCGCTGCCGTACTTTCCAAACACAACCACTGTATGACATAGTTGTACTCGTCGTTGTTTTATCCACACTGTCTGGCTTCAATTATAACTAGTGAAAGCATATAGGATTTAAATTGACGTGGGTAATGTGATTGATTCAGCCACCAGATTTCATGACCCATCAATTGGTAACTAAAGGCATTGAGATTATTAAATTATTTTTTTACGGATTCGTTCATGCCAATGAAGGAGTAAGAACTCGACTCCATTTGATATGTAGAGAAATTAGCTAGAATCCACATAAGCATAATCAACAAGTGGCATACAAACCAAAGAAGGTGCTCCTTACAACTGTGACGTTTGAAGGAATTATTAACCTTTCAAAGAATTGTTAACAATTATCATTAGATCTAATAGTGGTGATATCCACCCATAAAATAAGTTGTTTAATTAAGTTGTTTAATTGATAAATGTCAAGTTAAGGATTTTGTGGTCGATTAGTTATGCCGAAAGGTGTACACCTATTGACAATGGGTAGATTTAATAGGGGTTTAGTGCTTGATAAGTTTTTTATGGACAGGGTTAAATATGGTTGGAATATTCTTAGTAGTCACATAAAATAAATGGTTGTGATTTCAATCATTAACTTCCTAGCTATTATAAAGACATCCGTTTATGTGTTTACTTTTTTACATTTACCTAATCATATTTAAAAATTACTTTGATAGCTAATTGATTGCCACGTAAGTGATTAACATA
>ML778122.1:411296-441719 GCA_009831015.1 Picea engelmannii | reverse complement strand
TCCTAGCTATTATAAAGACATCCGTTTATGTGTTTACTTTTTTACATTTACCTAATCATATTTAAAAATTACTTTGATAGCTAATTGATTGCCACGTAAGTGATTAACATAAATTAAAATATTAACATCAGATAAATGAAGTGCAACCGTTTATTTGTTAATCAACAATAAAATTTAATATATTCTTTTAAGGATTCATTTCATCTTATCAGCCTTTTGGCATTAACCAACAGCTATTTAATTGTTGTGCTAGTTGCTACAACAAAAAAAATCAATAAGGTAAGTCAACTACTATACATTATATAACATAAAATCCTATTAAAAACTAAAGTAACAAATTAACACATTACATTAAGTATTACCACATTAAAGTTCGTACAAACGATTTTAGAATTATATAAGGAAAAACCAAAAAGGAGAAGAAAGAGTATTTTATTATATTACAAGACACTTTTAAAATGATAAAGAATATTTTATAGTATTCCAAGGTACTTTTAAAAAGATAAAAGAGTATTACAAAATTAGTGAAGGAAATTATACGTCTAAGTATAATGAAAAGCCAAAAAGGTGAATATAAGTTTTATTATTTAGTGGAAGTACCTTTATATTTTATTAAATAAAAATATTATCAAGAAAAATATTTACAAGGCAGCATAGAAGTGAAAAAGAGACAAGGAAGTATAGAAGTAAAAGGAAAAAAAAAGAATATTACAAATATATATTACTTTGTTTTATATATATAAAGGGATTATCAATGTAATACCCCAGGTTGAGCCCCTTTGAAATGTAGTGATGTTTGTAGATTTGTGAGCCGAGTAGGGAGAGAGGGATGATAGGTTGGAAAGAGGGCATAATCTTAAGAGATTAATTCCAAGAGAATAATAATTTATTATTATTCCAAAAGATGATTAGAAGGATATGTTTTTATCCTAACTTCCTTTGGGAGGAAGGTGTTAGATTCATAATGAAAGAAACAACAAAAACATAATAGAAATAGCTAAAGCAATCAAGAAATCATGATGAACATAGATAAATAAATACTGGCAGAAAAGACATACTCTATATTCATCAATGAGCAAATAATAATGTACATAGACATACATATACAATACAAAAGGACCATAACTGTCATGTAACTCTATAACACTTAGGTAAACCAACTAACTTATGATTAGAGTTTTAACAGAGGGGTGACTTCCAAATGGGAAGGAACATGCTTCATGGACTACATGTGTCGTCTCAGGCACATGCAGTTTAATCTAGAAAGTCATCTTGTTAGGGGGTTCATTTTTCCATTCTCCCATCCTTCGCCTAACAAGCTTGGCCTCCATTGTCTACCTCTACATCTTTCACGCACCTCTAAAACCACTAACCCGTGAAGTTGACAAGTGCTTTCTTGTTAAGCCCAACATATATGTACTTTCTAAAACCATGTTTTTCCTTACCAAATTGTGGTTGTTTCCATTCCTTGAGCTATATTGAAGCTTTGTGGTTGTTATCATCTTGCTAGAACTAAGTTGAAGAAGCCGGTTGTCAGGACCATGGTTGAAGAAGCGGGTTGTCAAGCCTCTGAGAAGCTCTCTCCAAGTGAGAGAGCTTGGTGGGAAGTGAATGTTTTTCCTAGACAAAGTCTAGCACAAGCTACGGATTTCTGAGAATTCTTGATCTGGCCTATTGTCGAGACCCTGAAAGGGGAAGTGGAGCAACCAATGGACTATGGAAGAGTGAAGGTGCATATTCCCGGGGTGGAACAGGGATGTGGGGAATGAGAGTCCATGAGTAGTGGGCCTAAGAAGGCTTCTGGAGAGAATCCTTCCAGTTGCACTATGCAGTCTCATGTAACCTTACTATGCAGTCTCATGTAACCTTAGCCTAGTATAGGATTTCCTCGCCCTGGGTGGCGCTTAGTCCCAGCTCGGGGGTGACCCATTACTAAGAGTGATCAGCAACGTGCTATAAGGTTGGGAGGTTCATGGAAGGTTTGTACACAATTGGTGTACTTCAATTGAAAGATAACTACCTATTCCTATCTTCAATTACATGCTATGTATATGTACATGTGTTATAATTGATGAATATTGCCTGTATATGTTGTTATATTATGGGTTTTCCTGTGAGTACTACATGCATGCTTTTATTGTTATTTCCACATTAATCTATGTATGAATTACTATCAATTCCACCAAGAGTTTGCATGATAGCAGTAATTATGTGTTATTTGTTTCAAATTCATTAGAAATGCATGTTATATATATATATATATATATATATATATATATATATGTATGTATGTATGTATGTATGTATGTATGTATGTATGTATGTATGTATGTATGTTCCTCTGTGGTGTTGCCTGACCTGTTGAGTGATGGTTGGGGACGTTACAAATTGGTATCAGAGTAGTAAATGCAAGGTTAAGGTTGTTTGGGTAGTGTTACCCGGCAGGGGTCGGGGACGTTACAAATTAGTATCAAAAAAGTAAAGGAAATTTTAAGGTTGTTTGGGTAGTGTTACACGGTAGGGGTCAATGGCCAGGGACATTACAAATTGGTATCAAAGCCAAGGTTCAAGCACTGAGCCTGGATGGTCTGGATAAGTGGTCATTAGAACCAAGGTTTCAGGTGGAAATTGTGTCAAGAGGAACCAATTTCGAACCTCAGAACATTCTTGAGTGATAAGAGGTTACCTTGGCCATGTTACAAAGCTCAGGAGGTGTATTGGTATTATAAAACCATGAAAGACGTGGTATTGAGACACAGAGTAATGTGGGTCGTAGCATCTATTCAGGAGAAGGAGGAAAATTCATGACCATCTGATCTGAAGAAAAGTGCAGGAGGGTTAACCTGCAACTCCTTTAGAATTCGAGACTTTGACAAAGTTATGTGTTACAGAGAGAAAGAGGTCGAAAGCCTGAAGTCCCTGAAGTGGATCTACACCGTAGATCTGGGGATAAGAGCTCGGTCGAAAGTTGGACGAGAACTGTTGGATCAAGCCAATGGTGAAGTTACGACACTACATGGAGGATAAAGAACTCCTGAAGCTATGAAGTCTGGAGTTAATCCGGACCGTCTGTTAAGAGGCACACATGTCATCAAATTGGTTGTTTGGGATTTCGACGTTAGAGAGAATTAGTGTGTGCTGAGGAGAGAAATCTTGAATCCTAAAGTTTTGAAGCCTTGAAAAGTCGAAGTAGTGAGTCATGATGATGTCACCTGGAGGTGATGTGGAACTCTCCTTTACCTACCACATTCCCCCACCTGGAATGTTGTCAGTTGTACTATGTGGTCCTTGAGGTTACATAACATGGTTAAAGGTCGATGGGCCCACACTGACATTGATCATGACACATCAAGATCGACGGCTAGCAGGCATTGCAGGGACCCAAGTTGCATGGGAGTTAATTCCCCAAGGCGGTTCCACAATCAAAACCACAGTTTCACTGAGGGGTTATGTGTCAGCGTAAGAAGAACTGCAAGACAAAATGTAGGTTACTCCAAACCGCGGATGCATGCCCCCACAATTTGAAAAGCGTTAAGTGGTGTGACTATTCAGCATTTTAGTTCAAGCACGAAATTCGTGGGTCCAATGGACGTGTGGCACCAGTTGTGAAGTCCAGAGACTTGACACTCTAGAAGAATGGTTCATAGGGGAATGAAAGGAATAACTTTCAAAATTTTCATAATGTCGAGGTGACGAGATGTAATGACGTCACCAAAGGTGACATGGAAGTGTTCAAAGATTAACAGTTCAGGGTGTTGGGGGTGTGCAGATGTGAAATCCTCCAAAGTCCTGAAGCTTCGAAGCTCCCAAGTCCCAGAGCTTAGATGCCTGAAGTTCCATAGTGGGATTCATCTGTTGGATGTTGGGTAGTCGTTGACTGTTGATCCACCCTACTTCACAAATTCGTCAATTCAGAACTCTAGGAGATTTGTTGTGATGTGCTTTGAAAACTTTCAAAGTCGAAGGCCTAAAGTCCCAAATAAGCACCTATCGACCTAGTGCTTGACCACAACCCATGGTCGCATGGGTTGAGGGCTAAGAGAAAGGGGCTACTGCCCAAAAATTATTGCAGAACAAAGCAGAGCTCATAAAGAAAAGATCTGTGGGGATTCTTGATTGATCGAGAACCATAGAATGATATCTAAAATATTTCTTTGAATCATATTGGTTTATGAATACAGTGAAATTTGTTAGGGACTGATGGCTTGACAAATTTCGGTTGACTGGAAATTGTGTTTGCAAAGTTAACGATTGTCAAAACCAAACCAAATTGTTCCAAGGTGCACTGAAATGGAGGATGCACATAATGATTTCAGTTCCGAGAATAAAGCTAAAGGAATGGATGTCCATTTGGGATTTGAAGGATCGAACTCCAATGGACATGGAGAAGAGATAGATAAGGAGGGAAACATAATGAAAATCATTGAAAGATTTCAGAAATATGTCCAGACTCACCGAGAAGATAACAGAAAGCTCAAGAAAGCCAGGGATCAACAGGGAGAATTCAACATAAAGTTGATACACAGCCTGGAAAGGATAGAAAAGAAATTGAATAAGGAGAGTGACTCCAGTAAATTAGTAAGTCACAGGTCTCCTGATCAAAAGAGGAAATCAAGGAGTGTTGGAAGACACCATCATCGCTCCCAAGGGCACTCTAAGAGGAGGGCACACAGTAGTTCAAGCCCATCTCCTACCAGAAAGCATAGGAGATCTGGAGTGGATGAAATGAAGGGAGAAATGAACAAGATGAAACCTCGTACGTTTGATGGAGAGCACCAGAAGGAGGAAGATGATGAGACATGGCTTCTTGGCATGAGGAAATATTTCCAACTGCAGAATTATTCCTCTCATGCAGAAAGAAGAATTGCAATGTATCAACTAAAAAGAAATGCATCCATGTGGTGGGATCAACTTGTGCAGGTGCAACACATTAAAGAGAAAAATGCTACTTAGAAGGACTTCAAGAAGTATTTCAAAAATAAATACTTAACGAAGAGATAATATGACAAAAAGATGAAAGAGTTCTTTGAACTCAAGATGGGTAGTATGTCCATTGATGAATATGAGCGAAGGTTTTTGGAATTGTTGAAGTATGTCCCTTTCATCAAAGAATATACTGTCAAAATTCAAGGGTATCTGAGTGGAGTGCCACCTTCCATCAGTGACAAGATCTAGTATGATGATCCTAAAAATATGGAAGAAACTATAAGGAGAGAAAAATGCTTATATGAGAAACAAAGAGAAAAGTCCACTTTCCAGAAGGCTTGGGATGACAAGAAGAAGTTCAAGAAAGAACAGAGGCAGAAGGGAAACAAACCTCCCCTTTTCATAAACAGTCCTCAAGGACATCCATCTTTTAGATAGCAAGGAAAGGCTGAGGTAGGGGAACAGAGGCCAAGGTAGATGCCCATTCAATGTTGGGGCTCTCAGGGAGAGCACAAGTACATAGATCATCCCCAAAAAAATGGCAAAGTGAGAGTTGTCCAGAATGTTTAGCAAGCAGAAACAATGGTGGACATGGGCAGTATAATACCAAGTATCTAGGTATCTCTGGGAAACAAGCAAGCTAATTTTCAATCACACATGATTGAATTTTAAGGTATGATCAATAACCATACCTTTACTATTTTAATTGATTCAGGATCTAGTCATAGTTATATAGATCCTAGAATGGTGGAAAGTTTGCATTTGCCAAGAAACAATCATGGAAAATCTTGGTTAGTGCAGCTGGCTACATGAGCCAAGAGAAAGGTTGTTGTGTTGGTTAAATCTTGTCCAATGGACATGAATGGACTGAGCACAAGGGTTTAATTGAACATGTTACCTTTAGGTTCCTATGACTGTCTAATTGGGATGGATTGGTTGGACCAACACCATGCCATCTTAGACTGTCGTAACAAGGAGTTCATTTGGCTATATGAGGAAGGAAACCTAAGGAAAGTGCAGGGAATCCCAAGGGAAGTTACTATCAGAGAAATCTAAGCAATGCAGTTGAAGAAGTGTTATAGGAAGGGTTGCCAAATATTTGTAGCTCATATGGAAGAATCACCTAAGGATAAGGTGTCAAATATTGAAGACCATGTAGTATTAAAATATTTGAAATATGTACTCGAGGAGGTACCTAGACTACCCCCTAAGAGAGATATTGATTTGTCTATAAACCTGATGCTTGGAGTAACTCCAGTGTCAAAACATCCTTACAGAATGACTACACGATAGTTGAAAGAACTGCAATTGCATCTTGAAGAACTTCTGAAGAAGGGGTATATATGCCCAAGTGTGTCACCTTGGGGTGCCCCAGTCTTGTTCATGAAGAAGAAAGATGGGACATTGAGACTATGCATCGATTTCATACATTTGAATAAAGTTACTATAAAGAACAAGTATCCCTTGCCAAGGATCGATGATATCTTTGATCAGTTGAAGGATGCCAAGATATTTTCAAAATTAGATCTTAGGTCAAGGTACCACTAGGTAAGGATAAAGGATCAAGACATCAGGAAGACAACCTTCAGAACAAGGTATGGTCATTATGAATTCAGAGTGGTGCCATTTGGGTTATCAAATGCACCCGTTGTTTTCATGTGCCTAATGAATGGTGTATTCAGGGAATATCTAGACAAGTTTGTCATAGTATTTTTGGATGACATCCTGGTGTATTCCAAGTCGAAGGAAGAGCATGAACATCATTTGAAGATGGTGTTGTAGGTTCTAAGAGAGCACCAACTGAATGCCAAATTGAGCAAGTGTTCATTTGATCAAAAGCAGATCCATTATTTGGGACATATCATTTCAAAGGATGGGATGACAATGGATCCTGAGAATATTGAAGCCATTAGAGAATGGTTAACACCCAAGAGTGTGACATAAGTCAAATACGTTATGGTTCTAGTTGGCTATTACATGAGATTCATTGCAGAGTTCTCAAGGATAGCTCACCCCATCACTTCCTTGCAAAGGAATGAAAAGAAATTTCAATGGACAAAAGAATGTGAGAGAAGCTTCCAACAATTGAAGTAGTTGTTAACCAGTGCTCCAATCGTGAGGATTTCAAATCCGAATGAATATTTTGTAGTGTGTATAGATGCATGCAAAGAAGGACTGAGTAGAATCCTCAGTCAAAATGGGTTTGTTGTATGTTATGAATCCAGAAAGATGAAGGATCGTGAAAAGAATTATGCAACTCATGATTTGGAGTTGGAAGCCATAATGCACGCCTTGAAGAAATGGAGGCACTACCTCATGGGAAGGAGGTTTGAACTGAGGATAGACCATAATGGTCTGAAGTATTTGTTTGATCAACCAACCTTGAATGCTAGGAAGAGTAGATGGTTGGAATTCCTTTGTGAGTGCGACTTTGATATCAAGCATATCAAAGGAAAGGAGAACAAAGTGGTTGATACACTCAGCAAAAGAGTGCATGAACTACATGCTAAGACCATTAGTGTGTATCAAACTGATATTAAAGGAAGAATTTCAGAAGCTGCAAATGTAGATTTGTAGTACACGGAATTGGTGACAAAGCTGGAACAAGGTAAGATGCTACATAAAGTGGAAGATTATAAATTGGAAGATGATGGAACACTCTTGTACAAAAACATAATTTATGTCCCTAATTCCCAGGAGTTGAGAATTACAATATTGAAAGAAATGCATAATGTGACTTATGTTGGGCACCTTGGATATCAGAAAATAGTGGCAACAGTCAAGAGCCATTACTTTTTTCCAGGTATGAAGAAGGAAATTGCAGAATACATCACCAGATGTATGGAGTGTCAGAAGGTCAAAGCTGAACATAGGCACCCAACAGGGTTGCTGCAACCTTTACCAATTCCTGAGTGGAAGTGGGAAGTGGTGACAATGGATTTTATCACAGTATTTCCTAGAACCGATAAGCAACATGATTCCATCATGGTGGTTGTGGATAAGCTTACGAAAGCTGCCCATTTTATTCCATTGAAAACTAATCACAAGGAAGCTAATGTTGTTGATATCTATATGAAGGAAGTAGCACGATTGCACGGTATTCCCAAGACAATTGTATCTGACAGAGACCTGAAATTCACCTCAAAATTATGGAAAGGGTTATTCAAAGGGTTCAAAATGAATCTGAACTTCAGCACAACCTATCATCCTGAGTCTAATGGGAAAACAGAAAGGGTGAACCAAGTGATAGAGGACATGCTAAGGGTGTATGTGATGGACAAACCATATAAATGGGGAGACTACCTACACTTGGTAGAATTTGCCTACAACAATGGGTAACAAGCATCACTGAAGATGAGCCCGTTTGAAGCACTTTGTGGTAGAAAGTGAAACAACCGAGTAAGTTGGGATAACCCAACTGATAGGGCATTGGTTAGGCCAGAGCTACTCAAGGAAATGGAAGAGAAAATTTTGAAGATTAAGTAGAATTTGAAGGATGCCCAAGACAGGCAGAAAAGTTATGCTGATAAGAATAGAACCCACATGGATTTTAAAGTGGGTGATCATGTTTTCTTGAAAGTGAAAGCCAACAGAAGTTCCTTGAAGCTGAGAAACTGTTCCAAGTTGGCAACCAGATATTTTGGGCCATTTGAAATCCTAGAAAGGATTGGACCAGTTGCATATATGCTTGCACTGCCTCAATCCATGAGTGTACATAATGTGTTTCTTGTTTCATTGATTAAGAAATATATGTATGATCCTAATCATGTGATTGACTGGAATGTGATTCAGGTGGAGCAAGAAGGTGTCTTGCAGGTGCATTCGGTGCGCATATTGGACTGGAAGAGAAAAAATATTTGGAATCGAGCCATAGGGATTGTAAAGGTCCAGTGGACCTGGTACGGTCCTGACAATGCGATGTTGGAGCATGAGGATGCTATGCGGGCAGAATACCTGCATCTTTTTTAATATTTTGAAAATATTGTTGATGCTGTGTAAATAAATTGCATTGAGGACAGTGCAAAAATAAGGGGAGGGGGTTGCAATACCCTAGGTCGAGCCCCTGTGAAATGTATTGATGTTTATAGGATGGTGATTTGAGTGTTGATAAGCTAGTAGGCTTATGTGTTATTAGGCCAGAGATCCTAGGCGTTAAAGGCCATGAGCCTGATTTTTATTTATGAAATTATGCAGATCATTAATAAAATTTATACATCATTGCATGTAGACCGACCACGAAGAAAGAGTGATGGGGGATGGAGATCCACTAGTATGGGTAAGGGAGAGAGGGTTGAAAGGTTCGAAAGAGAGGATAAGCTTAAGGGCTTAAGTCCAAGAGAATAATAATTTATTATTATTCCAAAAGATGATTAGAAGGATATGTTTTTATCCTAAGTTCCTTTGGGAGGAGGGGTGACTTCCAAATGGAAAGAAACGTGACTCATGGGTGACATGTGTCAGCTCAGGAACATGCAATTTAATATGGAAAGTTAGATTGTTGGGGGGTTCATTTTTCCATTCTCCCTTCCTTCGCCTAACTGGATTGGCCTCCATTGTTGACCTCTACATCTTTCACGCACCTTTGAAACCAGTAACCCGTAAAGTTGACCGATGTTTTCTTGTGAAGCCCGGGATATTTGTACTTTCCAAAACCATGTTGTACCTTACTAAATTATGGTTTTTTCCTCCCTGAGCTATATTGAACTTTTGCGGTTGTTCTCATCTTTCTAGAACTTAGTTGAAAAAGCAGGTTGTCAGGCCCGTGGTTGAAGAGGCATGTTGTTAGGCTTGTGAGAAGCTCTCTCTAGGTGAGAGAGTTTGTCGGGAAGTGATTTTTTTCCTAGAGAGAGTCTAGCACCAACTACAGAGCTCTGTGAATTCCTGGTCCGACCTGTTGTTGAGACCCTGAAAGAGGAAGTGGAGCATTCGATGGACTGTGGAACAGTGAAGGCGCATATTCCCGGGGTGGAACAGGCATGTGGGGAATGAGAGTCTGTGAGTGGTGGGTGTAAGAAGGATCCTGGAGAGAATCCTTCTAGTTGCACAATGTAGTCTCCTGTAACCTCATCCTAGTCTAGGATTCTGTTTCCCTGGGTGGAACTTAGTCCCAGCTCGGGGGTGACCCACAGCTGAGTGTGATGAGCAACATGGTCTAAGGCTAGGAGGTTCGTGGAAGGTCTACACGTAGTTGGTGTAGTTCAATTCAAATATAAGTACCTATTCCTATGTTCAATTACATGTTGTGTATATGTACATGTGTTATAATTGATGAATATTGCCTGTATATGTTGTTATATCATGGGTTTTCCTTTGAGTATTGCATGTATTCTTTTATTGTTATTTCCACATTAATCTATGTATGAATTACTATCAATTCGAGCAAGAGTCTGTATGGTAGCATTAATTCTGTGTTATTTGTTTTAAATTTATTAGAAATGCATGTTATATATATATATATATATATATATATATATATATATATGTTCCTCTATGGCATTGTCCATCCTGTTGAGTGATGGTCGGGGATGTCACAAATTGGTATCAAAGCAGTAAAGACAAGGTTAAGGTTGTTTGGGTAGTGTTACTCGACAGGGGTCGGTGGTCGGGGACGTTACAAATTGGTATCAGAGCAGTAAAGGCAAGGTTAAGGTTGGTTGGGTAGCATTACCCAGCAGGGGTCGGTGGCCAGGGACGTTACAATCAAGGAATTTTTTTTTTAAATCTTTAAGGAGAAAAAAAGGTATTATCGTAAATTATCAATGAAGGAGAATGGAGTCTAGTAACGAAAAGAGAAGATGTACTTATGAAGGTTTTCCAATCGTATGTTGTGGGTTTTCGGCATTAAAGGGAAATATTCAAGGAAGAGAGGTAAACATTGTTATTACCTTGGAATATAATGCAAATTACATGAATCTTGATTTGGAAAATCAATTATTAATTCTAGAGCTGAATATAATTGGAAGGGAAGATTATTCTTTAATTAAGGAGTTACAAGTGACGATTGATGAATATCAATATATATCTCAATTCTATGTTACAACTATGTATCAAGAAGAAGTTGACATCGTCATCGGGCTGCTCTGGTTTAAAATTCTAGGTACCTTCATATTAAACATGGAGAAAAGGTTTGTGACATTCCCCTATAAAGAGAAGATGATAACATTACAAGACACTACCTTGGATCCATCTTTCGTAAAACCAGAAGACTTTAACGATATCTGAGAAATAATACGTCAAGAAAATAAAAAAGTAATGAAAAGGTTGCAAAAAGAATTTGAGGAAGTTATTGCGGAAAAAAAGGAAGAAATTTCTAGCTTAAAAGACCACAACCAAAAACTACTTACACAGATAAATAAGTCAAGAAAAAAAAACAATGTGATTCAAAGTTGGAACAAGAAAATGAAGATATCAGAAAGGAATTGAAGAAGAAACTCTCAGAAAAAGAAGAATAAAATTCTTGTTTGAGGAACCTTAATCAGGAGCTATTGGAACAAATCAAAAAATTAAAAGAAGAGCAACTTGAAAATCCAGACATTAACGATATCAAAGAATCAGGTAATGAAGAAAGTATTGCTCAAGAAGCTAGAAAATCAACTAAAAAAATGATAACGTCGAATGTCGAAGTAAAAATGATGGAGGATCTATATATACTTACTAATCAAAATTCAGCCATTAACAAAGCAACACTGACACATGACGAAAATCATATATGAAAGTTAAAATAAGAAAATGTTGCAAGTATGATAAGAGAAAGTAATGTTATAAGAAATCCCTATCGACATCCAAATCATAAGAGAAAATATATTAACCAGTCAGAATATAAATATTTTTCAAGACGAGAATCCTATAAACACTCGGTTTCGCAGAAGATTGAATTAGGGTGGGCCGACTCTTTTACAATTCGACAATTCTACTCAGTGATTAGAAGATCTCATTGACTCAAGTCCTCAACAATCACTAGCTCAAAAATGAAGAATCATAACAGAATATTACACGCTAGAGCAACTTGTAGGGATGATTTTAAGGATGGAAATTTATTTTAAAATGTAGAAACCTTGGCGAATCTCACTAATCATTCATATGCCAAATATAAATGATTGGCGATATTTTTGTAAAAATATTCAAATTTCTAAGGATTTTATATAGTTTTTATAAAATTTTGGCGATTTTTAAGGTAAAATAATTTTATCCTATAGTATTTGGGCGAATAATTTTTAAAATAGCGAATCTCATTTTTGGAAAAACCATGGAAAATTAGCCCATGAGTGAAATTTAGCCCCTAAAATCATCCCTAAGAGCAAGAGATAAGTCTTCCATAAGTATGCTTTGAGGACAAAGCATTTTTAAGGGGAAGGCAATGTTATGAACATAAAAATACATATAAATAAATAATAACTAATAATATAAATAACTAATGACTAATAATTAATTATGAAGAGACATGACATATGAAAGGTAATGTCTCTTATAAAAGGGAACCCATTTGTGGGTATATATATATAGAAGCCCTCATTCTCATTGTAATACCATCTTATTCATATTCTTATGCATTTTTTTATTAAATATATTTACTATCCATAAGTGGATTATTGTATATTGTCCTATTTTTATTGGATATTTATATAGTGAACCAACTTGGTTCACCACATCTAATGCCCAAGCAGTATTTTCAACTAACATTGAATCAACCTTCCTTCCTAACCTACTTCCATCTTCCATCTTATCATTTCCCATAAGAGTAAGTGTCATACATATTCAATAATCATTCCTAACAAGAAACTCAAATTCATTATCACACATCTAGGGGAGTGTGGATTAACTCAACCCTCACAAAACACTAGGTTTTGGAGAATACATGATGAGCAATGCCTCCACTTGTTTCGGTAGAAATATATTCAACACCCTATACCGAGCCATATTGTACAATTGTTCTTAGAATCACGTCATCGAACAATCACTCTACGAAATCTATACATCCTATCAAAACCACACTTACCCTAGATCATAGCAATATTTGAAATAATAAGTGAAATTTATAGTATGTTCACTATCTTACATATGTCTACCACATCTAGGTTACCTTAGTTCTATATTCATTTGACTCATACATAGCTCATCAACCTGTAGTTTATCTTGGTAAAAACATTGTGGTATCAACGACCATATTCGTCAAACAAGTAGAGGTAGTAGATTAAGAGAACAATGTTTGAAGGAGGACAACTGAAGCTCTTGCCGAAGAAGTTGTTCTGAGTTATTAATCATCTACAGTATGGTGACTACAGTGAACGATATCCCATGCAGTGACAGATAAGCAAAATCCTCAACGACGATGTGCTGAGAAACCTTATTGGCATAAAATCCTAACCTTTGCGCTCGAATTCATGTCATGGCTGACCTCTTCTCTTCATTTTGTTGGGCGTCCATTGGGATCGATACATCCCTTTATATTTTGAAACCCTCGACTCCACCTTGCTCACTTTCGTTCAGAGCTTCACAGATATTTTATTCAATATTAACGCTAAGACTTGCCAACAATGAAAAATTATGGTAACAGATCCAGGTGTTGTTGCTCTCCATCGCCATCACAACGCTCTTATCATACGCAAATGCAATACATTTAACATTAAATGATATAAATTTTCAAGAATCACTATTATTTGTTGTTCAAAATCCATTTTTGAATGCAGAAATGGATTCAGTGTGCTGAAAAACCCGTGCGACACTCGAATTATACAAAAATAATCCCTCAAATCTACGAATCTAATAATTTCTTTCAACGTGGAATGTGGATTGTTTTCTCAAAGTACCTACAATATTTGCGGATAAAACTTTTAGATTAAAACTTTGGGCATTTCAAAAACTAGACATTGTTTTAAGCTATAAGTTTTTTCAGAACCTACAATATTTTTCAACTTAAAAATAGTTTATTTTAAATGTTATATTTGAAAATTGTTATCCGAATTTCGTAACTTAATTGATAGTGAAATCACAATTTTAGATTGTTTAAATTGCATTTTTGAATAGATAAATCAATCCAAAGTCTTCAAAAACTCTAGAGACCAACCTAAACAAAACTCATCCCAAAAATATAAAAAAAACTAAAAAACTAAATAAAAACTTAGAACGTTTATACTAAGTACTTACAAATATACTATTTCCTTATAAATGGTTCAGTGCTTTTTAATCTGTTTAACGGGATGGAAAGCAAATGCCAGCTAGGCTACGTGTCACTGATGCATGTGGATGGACTTTTCTTTATAGTGGAGATTAGTGGAGATTCACCATCATGAAATAGTTATAGCTTAATTCAACCTTTGCAAAACAAGGCTGGCCAGACATTGACAGAAGGGGCCCCTTGCTGCCAACCTTTTCCACTAATCCCGATTCGACCTAACACGCGCCTCGTTCGGAATGCTGGTCATTCTGGCGCACAAACTTTCCTTTAAATTGGCCGCACCGCATTTTCTAATACCTTGAGAATCAATATTTCTAGATGGAGTAATTAATATTTGCATCTTTCACCGCTGTGAAAATTATGCATTGTGAATTGTATATAGCCTTGGTAACAAGTGAAGGTAAATCTTCATAAACAATTAAATCTAAAATTTAAATTATTTTAGATTAGTCGTGTCGTGTCGCGGTGTTTCTTTCATAAGTAATGTAACATCATAAATGGTACGGCAACAATTTTCTCAAGCTTTTAACTCATTCATTGTCCAATAACAATTTTCTCAAACTTTTAACTTATTTAAATTATGTTGATTTATTTGGGTGGTGTTTCTTTTATAAGTAATGTAACATCATACATGGTACGATAACAATTTTCTCAAACTTYTAACTTMTCTTATTTTATGTTGATTTTTTTTAATTTAAATTATSTTGAATWTTTTWMAGGTTTAAACTCATATACATTATGAAAATTTATGGTAATTTACTATGTTGTTAGAATTCTGCATGGATTCAAATTCTCCGTAACAAAAGTTTTATATATTTTTTAAATTTAAAATTTAAAATATTTTTTAAAATTAAAAAAATAGTAAATAGTAAATTGCATTAATTATCATTATTGTTATTATTATTTATAATTTAAAATGTTTAATTTATTTAGATTATAAAATTCAACACTATTCTTAATATTATAATTAAATAATTTTATAATTTTTTTATTAAAGATTACTTCATTATATTTGCTAAAAACATTTTACCTATTTAAATTACAATATTTAATATTGTTATTAATATTATAGTTACATAAATTTTTATTTTGAAAAAAATATTCAAATTAAAATTGGTTTATGATAATTTAAGAAAAACAATATATTATTTAGATTTTTTTTAAATGTTATTTTGATGCTTGAAAAGAATTAAGATAAGTTTTGAAGATTATTATAGTTTTGATAACTTAGAAAGTTTGGAAGTTCAGTATTATGACACATATTTAGAAATTGGAATTTAATTTGGGTATACCCAAGACATTCTAAGAGAAAGTGTTTTTCATCTTCAACCCTCTTGGTGTCACAAAGGTGAGAGATTATGTCTTGCCATGGTGTTTTGAGGATTGTTCAACACCCACTTTCACTTCACTCCTATGTGGATCATGAGAGTTGGTTCTTATTTTAGAAATATTCATTCTCTAGTCAAAAGAAAGTGATACTTTTGATCTGCAAAGTTATGGTTAACCACCTCCTTATAATATCTTAGTTTTGTTTTATCATATAATTCTTTACTGCACTATAGATTCTCCTTAAATTTATATTGTACAATATTTTTAATATCATCTATATTTTGCAGAATAACTTCCTATTTTATTTCCCAATGATTTAGCCATAACTTGGCATCATTATGCCTTGAATAGTTGGTGATTTTTTCTATAGTCGGGAGTAATTTTGGGGAGCCTCTTGTTATACATGTTGTTTAACTTGTTATTGTACATTAATTACCAAATCATAGTTTCTCTCTCAACATAGGAAAGACTCACTTTAATGGGGAGCATAGATTAGGGTGCATTGCTCTTAATTTTGAGATTAAAAGCAATATTTTTTTTTTGATCTGCTCTATCTTTCTCCAAGCTTTTGGAGAGATAATGCACCCCACATTTCACATCCCATATAAGATAACTAGTGACAAGAGTCTCAAAGAGGAGATTTTTCTTAGCCCATAACCAAATGTCTACTAATTTACAATTATTTTTAATCTCATAATAAGCTTTCCACCCTCCATTTATCCTTTTCTCAATGTTATAGTTCCAATTAAACTTATAATGAATATATATTAATTTTACAATATTTAAAAAATATATATTAAACCTAAAATAAAATTAATTTAACCATAATAAGTTATGATTAATCATATTTAAACAAATTCAACCATAATATATCATAATGTATAATAATCGAATGTAATCAACTATAAACAATCATAATCAATTGACTATAAATTAACATGATTACTATACAATTAACATAATCCTTGTATGGCATTACTTTTAAAATAAACATCATCCACATATCACTTATCTCTCTTAGTACTTTTCAATATAATGATAAATATACATCCTAAAGACACATATTATCATATATTAATTTAGAATAATTTAAATTGTGAAATAAATATACAATATACATTCCAAAGACCCATATTATCATATATTAATTTAGAATAATTTAAATTGTGAAATAAATATTGTATATTTAAATTAATATACTTAAAAGATTTTATCTCTTTCAAATTGTGATTATTTACATTTTAAAATTTTAAACTATATTTAAATGTGTGAATTCAAAAGAATAAGAATGATAATTTAATAATTAATTTTTAATTTTTAAATTAAAAAAATTAAATAAAACAATGAATTGTATTATTATTTTTTTGGTCGTATACTCGGTTAGGCCAATTTTAAAGGAGTGATGTCACAAGGAGGTGTCTTACCACGGGATACATGAGACTTAAACCATTAAGGTAGTAAGGAGGTGCCTTAACACTGAACTTTGTATTGCATCTACATCCTTGGAACTCTATATCGCATCTACATCCTTGGAAGCATAATGAATGGCATGTTAGGTGAGGATTAAACCACTAAAGTCGCAAGGAGATGTTTTAACAGTACACTCTATTGCATCTACATGGTTGAAAACTTGCAATATTATTATTAATTATTAAAGAATATTTCATAATAATTGTAAAATTATTTAAATTTCAAATTTTAAGATTTAATATTATTATTACATGAATTTTTAAATTTAATAAATTTTAATTATAAAAAAACATTAAAATATATCTAATCATTTATTTGTTTATATATACATTAATTTCACAATATTTTTAAAATATATATTAAATGAAAAATAATATTAGTTGCAATCCTTTTATTATAGCGTTATTAACCCCCTAACTTCTGGGACATCATCTCATAGAGGTCACCTACCCAATTCATCCATTTTCATCATCTTCCCACTGAGTTTTTATCCTAATCTTTTTTCGGTCGCCCTTGTCCTTCCTCAAGCCTATGACCAAAAGGGTTGGTCATCCCTTCTAGACTTCCAGGTCATGACCGGGTCGCTCTATTTATGTGTTTAGGTCATGACCGGGTCGCTCTGTCTGTGTTCTTAGGTCGCGATCGAGCCTAGAATATCCCTTTTTTTGACTTGGTTACGATGGATGAGACCTTACTCAAATATGTTGGGGATTAGTCTTGAGAAGGCTTCCATTATGAGCCTGAGGATCTTATCCTATTAACCATAAATCCTTATCTCTAAAGCCCTATAATAACCAATCCATTTCCATGGGAAAAGGGGGAAAGAATGAGCAAGGATACTCTCGCATTTTGGTGGCAAGGCTTGGGCAAAGATTTTGGAAGAAAGACATCTCTTTAGTTTAAACTCATAAGTTGTAATATTTCTTACTTGATTAATAGAAGATATGATGGATGTTTCCCTCTAAACGATTGTCCATGTAAGTTTGTGTGTTCATTGGTAGAGAATTTATATATTTGTAGATTATGACATATCATCAAGTTTCGACGAATCCTTTGTTCGTATCTCTGTTCTTGTCTTAGGTATAGGAAGAGTTGAAGGGAGCTCAACTCATGCAGGGTATAAAATCCCTTCAACAGACTAGTAACCATACTGGGGAGATTTCCTCTCATGTTCTTTTATTCCTTCTTTACATGCTTTCTTTTTGAGATCTTTACCCATTAAAATGTCTTGATCTAATTGCGATACTTTGTTGTGCCCTTTCTCGAGTTCAGTTGAAGAAACCACTATCTTGGATCTGATAGATCTCATATCGGATCTAACTTTTAATTTTATCTTTGCGTTGGTTGCAACTTCCTCATGCACACAAAGATATTTAAGCCTTGTTTGTCGTGGTTTTCCTCCTCTGTAGCAATGATCATATCTGCTCCCAAGTCTACTAGGAGCGACCATACTCTTCGGTCACACTGTTTCTCTTGTTGGGCCGCGACCTGGTCGCATTGCCTCCCTTTGCAGGGAGTGGCTGACCCCTTAAACCTAGTTTTTTGAAGAGTTATCCTTCAAAAAAATTAGCCAGATCCTTTCAGGATGGTCTCTTCAACACGCCAGGCTTGCATTAAGCCTGTCTCCTTGATTTTGCTTCAATTTTTTTTTTTTAATTTATGAAATTTATCTTCTTTTTATGGCCATCTTATGCGGTTGATAGGTACAAACAAGATCACCTAGTTTAATCCTTTTAGTCCAATAGAAGGTTATTCATAGCTTCTTGAAAAGTTTTTTTCTTGCAAATTCTACCATTTCATTATACAAGCCTCTCTTTGATTAGTTTGAATGTTTGTCATTTCCCAAATCATTTCATAACTTTTCAAACTATTGTTTAGAATTAAACTCATTTTGTGTTCTTTAAATTTGCATGCTTGGTTTTTTTATTCCATCTTTTGCATTCACTTCCAAACATTGTCAATTAAAAGCAAAGGCTGAAGAATAATTTTTTGTTTTCGTTTTCATGTAGTTTGAAAAAATAAATGAAACAAAAAACATTTCATTAGGGTGCTTTAAAATATCATTGAAACAATTAATGATTAGTTGGGAATTTTGTAAATCACTATGTGACTTTGGTTGAAAAAATTGTCATTTTGTCTCATTCACAAGAATACATAGAAATCGGTATGCATTAGGGTGTTTTCTTCCATAAAAAGAAAAAAAAAAGATACTCTTATCCATTTCAAATTTCATCCCTTTGCATCATTTTGGAGTCGAGTCTTTTCACATCATAAGTTTCACTTCCACGCAACCATTTGACTAAAGAACAACCTTAAAAATGAACAAGTGTTAATAAAATTAACTACATTTTTTATTTTCTAAGAACACCAACAATAGTCTAGGTATAGGGTATTTGGACTAAGATAAGTGAGTAAACTATCCAAGACCACGAACAAAAACCATATAATACTAAAGAGTGCTTAAGCCTGACTTTCGTATAGGAATAGTCGGGAACCCCCTCTCACACAGGGGCTACACAGGAGGTCGTGTGTGGTTGGGAAATGGAGATTACCCCTTTGAAGCTTAACCATATGTAGTGGAATGATAGTATATTGGTGATTCTTCTTGAGAATCGTCTGTTTCCATCTGGTCTTAGAACTTCACGAATCTTGAATCCATTCGGGATCCTATGAATCTTTTTTCCGTCATCTTGTTCTGATTCCTCTTGAGGAATTTTGGACTAGATATCCTCCCTATACTTTTGGACCCAACTATCGATTGTACCCACTCAGAGGCTAACTGTGAGTTGGTAACCTTAGTTTCCATAATATTTAGGTCTCTCACACAAGGTGATGAAGAAGGGGATTCTTCGCCATGCCTGGATCAGACGTTGGTCAAAATCACTCGAGCTCCTTGGAGGGAAACCCACAGATAGACCGTCAGGAAGCTTGCAGCAAGGTGTAAGTTTGTTAAGAAGGCCTCCAATGTAACTAATCCATCCACTTATCCTTGACCCTTCTCGCATGTTCCCATGATGTTGGATTTCATCACCAACTAGTGAGCTCATGGCGTGAAGCTTTGGTTTGATTGTTTGATTTCTAGATTTTTTTAGTGCATGCTGCTTATTTTATTTATTTGGATTTAGGACTGTCATTGTCATATCTCAATCTTGGTCGATCAAAAATTGCATAGGTCTTGGAGGATGCTAGGTTTTCCTCCACTAAATTACGAACTTTTACCTCCCAACTCACCAGAAGATCACCTTAGAGAGGAATTCCATGAGGAAAACCAATCTTTGGCTGAAAGTGTTGTTACTCCTTTGCTTGAATGCCCAAAAGGAGATAAATTTTGAGAGGGATTTGTACTCCCTACAAATCCATGATTGATTGACCCTTTCGGTCCCCTCCTTCTCTAGGTAAACTCTTCTTGAGAACCTAAACTTGGTATCGATTACCTGTGTCTACCTCTTGTACCTTATGAAGACATCATGAGCATGGAAACCCAATAGATCCATTTATCATAAGGTTACATCACAACACCAAGGGTTTCAGGTCCATTTGACCCTATGACAACCGCTGAACAACACCATGATATCCTTGCTATAGTAGATATATCCATAGAATCTACTTTCGAACTCTTGCAACGATATCATTCACATGATTCTTCACACACCCCTCACCACCCATATCTGCTATCTCCCATATGTTTCAAACTTATTTCCCCCATTCCTCCCTCATTTTCTATACACCACAGTCGGCTCAGCCAAACGTCTCCACAACGCAAACATCAACTATGACATATGTATAATATGTTGTCCCCACCATTGTATTGCCACCTTCAAGACTACAACCTTCTACACCGCCCACTGGGGGGAAACCTTTCTTTACCCCATTGTTCGTAGGAGGTGATCCCAACTCTTGATACAAGAACTTTCAACGGGAGTATTACCTCCCCAAGGAAGTGAACTAATTGGTTTTATCCAACAAATATCCATGAGCCAACCTTTTAGTGGGGACAACCGTTGTACCCATGTTATCGGGCTAATTGTTAAGTGCGGACACAAATCAATCCCCCTAACTTCACTACAAAACTAGAACAAAAAAAGACAATACAATACTCTTTCCTTAGCTTTCAATTATCAAATGAGAAATCGATCTAGAACATACCTTTTAAATATTGAAGATCTGACTTCGCCAATGCAATCCAAGCTTCGTCATGAGGTTTATGAGGAATGTTTGCAAATAAACACAAGCCAACGAAGACAAGAATAACATAGTCTATTTGATATGAATCTATGTATGTGATCAAGGAATCATACAATATGGAAAAATACCATTCATATAGGAAAGAAACGTATATCTATATTAAATAATGTGGAAGAAAGATACAACCAGATGCCTTGATGTTGTCAGGTTCCTTACAATAGTTCCTTGTTTCCCACACATTTCTTTCTCCAAGGATTCTTAGACCATGGATTTGATAGCTACTCACAATCTATCTTGACAAAGAAAAGCTCAAAGCCACTCTAACCAAGCTAACAATCTCAATACAAAACAACTAACATTCTCCATGAGAGATCCTGTCCTTTTATAAGCTAAAGAGGATAAGGTGAGGAGGTTAGGATGATCCCACTAAATCATGAAAGCGAGTAAGATCCAAACCGTTCAAAAGCCACCTCACTATATAATCTTCTCCTTCTAGAAGCATCGAGAAAATGATCGTTTTTCCCACATACGAAGGCCGTCGCACCCTAGCTATAGAGCAACCTGCGGAAACTCTATAGTCTAGCTATGGTGCAGCCTATAGAAATCAAATATTTTCACACCCTATGTATAGAGAAGCCTGCAGAAATCCTCTTTAATAAGGTTTTTACAAAGGAAAATACAACTTCTTCTCTCAGTAAAAGTTCTTCTCCCTTCTTCTTTAGGAATTCAATCCACTGACCCCTCTGAAGGCAACAAATAGGTTTACATCATTAACAATCATAGGGATGAAGAAAATAATGTGTAACATAGAGCCCCCCAAAGTATGAAGTTAGAACAGAGTGATAGCTGAAATACTTTGTCGAGTGTGTGTAGGGAACAAAGAATAGTCGGTCAGAAACCTGCCAACAAACAAGGAAATATAGTACAATAAAATATCATCACTGAGGTAGGCATTCCCATACTCAGAATACAAGTGACTCAAAGCATACATGTCGACATGCAAAGATCCATGTCAAGTAAGACAGGTCATGGCCACCAAACATACATTGTGGATCCATGCCAATATGACTCAAATGTGAACATAGCCACCAAAACTACACTGTGGATCTATGTGTTAAAGACTCAAATTTGAACATAGCCATGAGACATACAATGTGGATCTATGCAATAGTACAAACTGAAAATATTCCAATGCAACCTGAGTCTGTGAGAAAAGATTCAGGGTCTTCATCTCCACCACTCCATAGTATGAATCTAACCATGCCATTACATGTTCTCAAGTCAAACATGGTAGAAACCACTTGATTACTAGTCATTAGTGTATACCATTACCAAGTGCGAGGGAAATCACCATTAATGTCAATGAATCCCAAGGTACTCTAGTACAATCCAAGGAATGTGAATTAATGAGATGAAGTCGAACACTCAATGAAATCTCTCGATCAGGGGTCAATAATGAAAACCCACTGTCGAAAGCGAGGAAACCTACCATTGAGGCATGCAAGTTCCAAGGTACCAATTAGTTTCTAAGTCTAATTCCTGGATAATGAGTTGAAGTCAACAGGAAAAGACTCGTCACAGGAGGGCCTTAATGTATCCCCCATCAATGACACGAAACAGGTAACACAATTTGAAGTAGATCAGAGTAACAAGTGATTTAGGACTGACTCTAGGATGGACGACGCAATATAAGGCTTAAAGACTGTAGAAATGGATGATGCAATAGAAGGCTTTCCATTTTGAACTTTTCTTTGAACATATTGATGACACAACAACTGTCTTGGAAATATTGACTCAACAAAAGGAATCACATACCAAAGGGTAATCTTATAAAGGAGTATGATCAAGAGACAAGTGGATTTTCCAACCTAGACACAAGGCGAGTGAAATGGTGTCATGGTCAAAAGAAACTCTTCCATAGAATACAGGTTTAGATACATTTCTTTCCCAGTCTTCCCCCACCATTTTTGGCGAGTACCTCTTTATTTTTACACAAGATTGAGGAGGATAACATATGCTTGTAGATGTAATCTCATCCTTCAGATGAGTCCCTCGGAGTATGTTTAACGAACCCTAGGAAGGAATGGTTCGGTCCCAAATGAACCTTTTAATGTTTGTTTTACGAGTCCAAAGAAAGAAAAATCAGGGGTTTTTCATGTTTAGAGAGTCTAAAAAATACTTAAAGAGAACTCTCTCAGTTCATTTTTCGTAAATTAATTTGATGAGACTGAAAAAGTGATAATATATCGCCCATCAAATGTTTTCTTCAAATAATTTTACGAGCATTAAAAGAACAAGGTCGCTTGACAATCTTTTCATGTTTAGAGAGTCTGAAAAGATCTTAAAGAGAACTCCAGGGGGTGTCTTTTTCGTATAACCTTTACAAGACCGAAAAAGTGATAAAATTTTATTCGGTTACATTCTCAGGTATTTTATGAGCTTGATAAATAACAAAGACTAAGCTCGAGATTGTTTTCATTTTTATGCAAGCTTAAAGCCAAAACAAAACTATGCTTGGGATAGATTTTCTTTTTTCACAAGCTTAAAACTAAACAAAACTATGCTTGGACCTAGTTTCATTTTTACACTAGCTCAAACCAGAGGAAACTATGCTTGAGGTAGGTGGTTTCATTTTTACACAATCTTGAACCATAGAAAAATATGCTTGAGCTTCCCAATGCATTATTCAGGGATGGTTGGTACTTAGCCCCCATCTTAAGAAGATAGTGGCTTAACTTCAACATGAAGTCTAGAGGCTAGAAGCAATGTCCCCCAAGCTTTGTTTCATCCAACGACATAAGCGGATGAGATGAAGCTTCAAATACTATACGTAGGACTTGACCCAAATTGAGGGGGGAATTTGTTTCATTTTTAATGAGCTTGACACATGAGAAGAACTATGCTCGTGACTCAAGGTATAACCTCCAGACCACTGTTTCATTTTTTAACGAGCTTGACACAAAAACGAGAAATATGCTCATAAGCTCTATTTCATTTCTTAACAAGGTTGCCACAGAGACACAAAACTCTCCTCACAACTAGTTTCATTTTTTAACGAGCTTGAAAGAAGAAATCCATGATCAAAGTTGGTTTCATTTTTTAATGAGCTTGAAATCAGGAAACCATGCTCATCTCTCTTCTTGATCACTGCTTCCAAGACGAAAAAGCTCTGGAAGGACACTATGTCAAGGGACAAACCTTGGTCATGGCATCCAAGAGATCTTCACTTGTGTTACACATTATTTTCGTCATCCCTATGATCGTTAATGATGTAAACCTATCTATTGCCTTTAGAGGGGTCAGTGGCTTGAGTTCCTAAAGAGAGAAGGGAGAAGAACTTTTCCTGAGAAAAGAAGTTGCATTTTCCTATGTAAAAACCTTATAAAAAGAAAGTTCGCAGGTTGCTATATAGGCAGGGTGCGAGAATAACCCATTCTCGCAGGTTTCACTATAGCTAGGGTGCGAGATGTTCGCAGGTTTCTCTATAGCTAGGGTGCGAGAATGCCTACACGTGGGAAAAATGAGTGTTTTCTCGAATCTTCTAGAAGGAGAAGCTTCTATGGTGAGCTAGCATCTGAATGGTTTGGATCTTACTCGCTTTCATGATTTAGTCTGATCATCCTAACTTCCTCACCTTATCCTCTTCAATTTATAAAAGGAGAGGAGTTCTCATGGAGAAAGTTAGCTTTGTTGGTTCTTGAGCTTTGTTGGTTCATGAGCTTGTTCTTGATTGGCTTGGAATTATCAGCTTGGTTGGAGTGGCTTTGAGATTTTCTTTGTTAAGATAGATTGTGAGTAGCTATTAGATCTATGGTTTCAGAATCCTTGGAGCAAGAAGTGTGTGGGGAACGAAGGATAGTTGGAAGGGACCTTACGACATCAAGGCCATGGTTGTAATCTCTCTTTCACATTTAATATGATACAGTAATATGATTCTTTCCCATAAAGCTATTTTCACTTTATTGTGTAATTCCTTGATCATACACATAGATTAATCATTGAATATATTGTGCTTTCTTCACTTTGGTTGGTTTGTGTTGTCTTGGTCTTGACTGCACGAGAGCATTGGAGTGAAGCAGGAGCAACAAAGACCATAGGAAGTGATAATAAGGTATGTTATTTGTTCTTGCCTCCTAGTTAATTCAATGGTCAAAATCTAGGGAAAGAGTCATGTTCTATCTTGATTTGTTCTAGATCCAAGTGGATCTAGGGAGATTGGTTAGTGTCTGCACCTACGGATTTATCCAATAACAAAATTGGAGACCGTACCGGGGAACAGATTGTTTCCTAGTTAGTTTAGCTTCCCTTGCTTTGATTTCTTGTTTTTTGGTCTTTGAGTTTGTGGGAGATCCATCCATGCTCTCTGGATCTGAAAGTTCACTCAAATTTAGCCCTTTTTCAATTTTTTTCTTGTTTACAGGCATTCTCACACTGTACCCTTTAGTGGCCTGCAAGAATCATTGATGTTCGCACCCTACTGTTCAGTTAGGTGCGAACTTCTCACACCCTACCAATGTCTAGCCTGCGAGAATACCTAATTCTCGCACTACACTCTATTTCTAGGCTGCGAACTTGTTTGTGAACATTTTTGGATTGGGTCTAGTCATCTTTTGATGACCCAATTTTTCTTTTATCAATTGGATTGAGCTTTTGGAGCCTATATTGATCTGCTTACAGTCTGCTTGACATCCTTTGAGTTTCTTTTAGCCACTTTTGCTTTGTTTGGTTTTGAAGGATTTGTCTCTTGCTTTGAGTGTCTTTCAATTACAAAGAATGTGTTTTCTTTAGAATTGTTTAGGGAAAGATCATATTTCTTTTGAATAGTTCGCTTTAAAAAAGAACTTTTTAGTTTGGGTTTCTTTGTTTTAAGAAAGTTCATTATTGCTTTTAGTGAAATTTTTGAAACAAAAATATTTAATTTCTTGCTTTATATTAGATTGGGGGCATCCTTGCATTTGAAGTTGAGAAATTGCATGATTCTTGGCATTTTTTGATCATAAATTATGAAAAAATTCCCCCCTCATTGAATCGTGCATTGGTGTTCAGTACCTTTTTCTCTTTTCTTGAGAATCTTTATATTGAGGAGTTGAATATATTTTGGGACATCGTACATATGGGAATGATAAACGTTTTCTCCTTCTCATAGCATAGCTTTCATTGAAATGAAAAGATTGCATCTTCATAGCTTTGCATAATTTTCGAGTCGGTCAAAACACCATATTGTCCATGCCATCTTCCTTTTGAGTAACAACTGCCATAAAATAAAGCGCTCATAAAATTTGATTAGACAATTTTATCTTTTTGGTAGCAAACCTACATTAGATTAGTTGTAGGGCTTTGGAATAGGTGTGAAAGAGAACTTTCCAAAGTTACAAACAAACATAGAATCTTGAGTTAGGGAGCAGTTAAATCCACTTATTACATTTTGTCCTGGGAAGCCCTTCTAACACAAGGGTCAATCATGAGGTCGCATTGAGACTGGAAAAGTTACTCACCCTGCTTTGTTGGTCTTGGTGTAGAGATTGCACGTATTACAGGGGTCACTTGAAGGTATACCCACAATGATGAGTGGAAGCCTCTCAAGTTGATTTCAAGCTATATACCCTGCCCTTGCGTGTGGATCGGACTGTCGACTGTTCCCCCAGGCTTTATTGTTGTCAGTGGTAACCTTAGTGGCCTATCTCTTTAGGGTCTTTACACAAGGTGACTATGGAGGGGAAAGTCTTCACGGTACCTAGAATCGACGTTGGCCAAACTCACTCGGGCTCCCTGGAGGGTATACCCACGATTATGTGTGGGAGCTTGCACCAGGGTGTAAGTCCGTTAAGCAGGTCATCAATGTAACTTTTCCACCCGCTCCATCTCAGCCCCTTCTTACTTTGTTCCCACGATGTTGGATTTCATCACCAACTAGTGCGTTCATCGTGAGAAGGTTTTGTTTGCTTGCTTGCTTACTAGATTTTTAGCGTGTGCTGTTTGTTTTCCCTAGTGGACTCTAGATTGGATTTATTTAATGGAATCAATTCCTAGAATGACTAATGAAGGAACCCCTGCTCTAGGGGAACCTTTTTTTTTTCCTTCTTATGGAAACATTGGTCCTCCTCACATCGCTACTTTGAGCCTTCCAGGTCTCACAATTGGATTGCCAGTGTGGTTGTTTTCCACTCAGGTAATCCCGAATGCAGTAAGTGCTTCAGTCACAAGCACTTCCCCCCAAGAGAATCAACCTCATGTTGATCCTTCACCTACTTCACCAGTAAGGTATTCTTCACCTTCTTTGCTTGCAATGTCGCCTTCCATTTCATCTTCTTCGTCGGGTGAAAGTTCTGAAGCTAGTAACCCGGTGAATAAGAAGAAGAAGAAAAGGAAGATTAAGAAGAAGAAATATAAACAAGGGTCAAAACCTCCAACCACTGTCAAACATGTTGGAAAACAACCAGTTACTGCTAATCATGCTGGGAGTGTTGATGATGTCAAGATCGCCCAAACAACTCATAAGCCCAAGTACCCTTGCAGGCTTTGTAAGGGTAGCCATCTTCTTAAGGATTGCCCTGGTCTAACCAAGGTTATAGAAGTATGGTCTACACATCCTCGCCAACCCATGTCGTCAGCCTCTGAACAACATGTTGATGACCTCCCGTCGACTAGTCACGATATATTTGGGAAGAAGAAAAGTAGAGCCAAGTTCCCATGTATGTTATGCAAAGGGAGTCATCTCACTCACCTTTGTTCTCATATGGACGAAGCCTTGAAATTACTGGAAGACATGACTGTTTCACAGCCTCAACTTCTAGTTGCTTATCAAAAGCTTTCTCTCAACCCACCTATAGTTGATGGAATGATCAATCTGGTTCCCCTGTCAGTCAGTCTGGTTGGTCAAGTGGTCAATCTGGTCACGTCTTTGGATGAACCAGTAGACCAGGTGGTTGATCCGATCCCATCCTCGGTCAACCCCACTCTCCTGTTAGAGAGTGAAACCCAAGCAGTCGATTTGTTTCCACAAGTCGACCCCATTCTCCCCTTGGAGAATGAAACCCAAGTGGTCGATCTGATCTCTCCATCGGTCGATCCTACTCTCCTGCTAGAGAGTAAACCCGATATTGCCCATGTTTTTCTCGTTGATACAGAATCTCCCATGCCGAGGGGTATTCCTCCTTCTCCTGTAGGACCCCCTCCAAGTAACAAGGCCATCCGTTTTGATTGGGGTGTGCTAATTGGACATCGTCTTCCCTCTCACTTTCCTTTCCAGATTACAGTGCAGGTTTGTGGTCGGGACGTTCCTCAGACACTGATAGATGAAGGTGAATCCGTTAGTATTTTGTCCTCTTTAGCTTGGCAAGCTTTGGGTTGTCCTCCACTTGCACAGGTTACACAGAATCTATTATCTTTTAACAAAAGAACTAGTCAACCTTTAGGGACCCTTCCTCAGTTTCCTGTAACTTTGGGAGGGAAAACTCCTGGACATCATGGTAGTCCAAGACCCCTTGGATTTTTCTTTACTCCTTGGGCGAGATTATGTCTATGCCATGAAAGCTATTTTGTCTACTCTTTTTCGTGTGATATATTTCCCTCACGATGGACGGGTTGTGACTGTTGATCAACTTTCATTTTTTGACCCCGCCTGGATTGCCTCCCTGAATGGTTCTTGTATGCAGACAGTATTTCCCCGGCCACAGGTCAATTATGTGGCATTTCCTCCCATGGCTTCGACTTCTGATGACTTAGATCTAGTAGTTGACATGGTGATCTTTTCGATAGGGTTGTTAGAGCTTGATCTCTTTACTCCTGTCGTGACCCTCGACATGGTGTCCTTCTAGAGTGTGTTTCTTCCTTCCAGTGAAGACCTCTTGGATGCCATGACTGAGTTTTGTCCCTTGACATGGTGTCATTCCAGAGCATTGTCCTCTTGAAATCCATGATCAATAACTTTTGAGGATAGCTTTGTCGTCTCTGTAACAACCTCGTTAAAAAATGAAATAGAAGTTTCGAGGATAGTTTTTGCGTCTTTGAGGCAACCTCGTTAAAAAATGAAACAAAGGTCTTTGAGCATGATTTTTTGATTTCAAGCTCGTTACAAAATGAAACCACTTACGAGGATAGTTTTTTCGTCTCTGTGAAAACCTTGTTAAAAAATGAAACATAGGTTACGAGCATAGTTCTTGTTTCTGTGTCAAGCTCGTTAAAAAATGAAATAGTTTTCCCCCACTCTGTTTGAGTCAAGTCCTTCGTCTAGTATTTGAATCTTCATTTCATTCTCCTTTGCAGTTGGATGAAACGAAGCTTGGGGGGAATTTTCCTCATCCTCTAGACTTCATGTTGAATTTTGAGCCGCTAGCTTCTTAAGCTGGGGGCTAAGTACCAACCATCCATGTGTTATGTGTTGGGAAGTTGCAAGCATAGTTTTCTATGGTTCAAGCTTGTGTAAAAATGAAACCACCTACCTCAAGCATAGTTTCCTCTGGTTCAAGCTTGTGTAAAAATGAAACCAGGTCCAAGCACAATTTTGTTTAGCTTTTAAGCTTGTGTAAAAAATTAAAATCTATTCCAAGCATAGTTTTGTTTTATTTTAAAGCTTGCGTAAAAATGAAAACAATCCCGAGCTTAGTCTTTGTTCTTTCTCATGCTCGTAAATCAATGAGAATGTAACCGAGTATACTTTTATCACTTTTTCGAACTCGTAAAGGTTATACGAAAAAGGAACCCCCTGGAGTTCTCTTTAAGCTTTTTTTAGACTCTCTAAACATGAAAAGATTGCCGAGCGATCTTGTTCTTTTCACGCTCGTTAAAGTATTTGAAGAAAACGTCTGTTGAGCGATAATTTATCTCTTTTTTGGTCTCATCAGACTATTTTATGAAAAAGGAACTAAGAGAGTTTTCTTTTAAGTGTTTTTCAGACTCTCTAAACATGAAAAACCCATGAGTTTTCTTTCTTTGGACTCATAAAACAAAAATTGAAAGACCCATATGGGACCTGAGTTTTCTTTAAGTGTTTTTCAGACTCTTTAAACATGAAAAACCCATAATTTTTCTTTCTTTGGACTCATTAAATAAACATCGAAAGACCCGCAATGGGACCGAACCACTCCTTCCTAGGGTTCGTTAAACATACTCTGAGGGACTCATTCGAAGGATAAGCTTACATTACAAGCACATGTTATCCTCCTCAAGCTTGCGTAAAAATAAAGAGGTACTCGACAGAAATGGTGGGGGGGAAATTGGGAAAGAAATGTATCTAAACCTGTATTCTGTGGAAGAGTCGCTTTTGAACATGACACCCTTTCACTCACCTTGTGTCTAGGTTGGAAAATCCACTTGTCTCCTGATCATACTCCTATAAG
>ML778122.1:381150-402111 GCA_009831015.1 Picea engelmannii | reverse complement strand
TTCTCCATGGGGATTTGGAGGAAGAGATTTATATGCAACAACCACAGGGGTATGAGGTCAAAGGGAAGGAGAATTTGGTATGCAAGTTGAAGAAGAGCTTATATGGCCTAAAACAAGCTTCAAGGTAGTGGTATCTGAAGTTTGACAGGTTTATGACAGAACAAGGTTATAGTAGATGTCATTCTGATCACTGCGTTTATTTTAAAAAGCTAGAAAATGGAAGCTTTATTATCTTGCTATTATATGTAGATGACATGCTTGTTGCAGGGTCTAATATGTAGGATATAAATGTGCTCAAGAAGAAATTAGCCAATTAATTTGTGATGAAGGATCTGGGTGCTGCAAAGAAAATCCTTGTTATGAGAATAAGAAGAGATTGAAAAAATTGCAAACTGACATTGTCGCAGGGTGAGTACACAGAGAAGGTGTTGGAGAGGTTTAGAATGAAGAATGAAAAACTAGTTAGTACACCTTTGGCCAACCAATTCAAATTAACTAAGGAAATGTGTCCCAAGACACAGGAGGAGATATAATACATGTCTAGGGTCCCATATTCATCAGCAGTTAGCAGCTTGATGTATTCAATGGTTTGCACAAGACCAAATATTGCACATGCAGTGGGAGTTGTGAGCAGATATATGAACAATCTAGGTAAAGAGAATTGAGAGGCAGTAAAGTGGATTCTCAAATACTTGAGAGGTACTGCTAATCATGAATTATGTTTTGGAGATTCAAAAATTGTTCTACAAGGATATGTTGATTAAGATATGGTAGGTGATAAAGATAGTAGGAGGAGTACCACAGGGTATGTGTTTACTATAGGTGGAACAACAGTAAGTTGGATTTCAAAACTGCAAAAGGTTGTTGCACTTTCAACAACAGAGGCAGAGTATGTTGTTGCTACAGAGGCTAGTAAAGAGATGATTTGGTTACAGAGGTTTATGGAGGAATTGGGAAAGAAGCAAGAGAATAGCAGGTTGTACTGTGATAGTGAGAGTGCCATTCATATTGCAAAGAAATCAGCCTTCCATTCGAAGACTAAGCATATACAGTTGAGGCACCACTTCATACGATCTGCCTTGGAAGATGGACATTTGAAGTTGGAAAAGATACAAACTAGCCAGAATCCTGCAGACATGTTAACAAAGGGAGTAACCAGAGAGAAACCAAGTTCTTTCTTAGTTTCAGTTAGTCTTCAAGAATGAAGATGAAGATGAAAAATTTGTCAGGTCCAAGAAGGTTCAGAGTCCAGCATATACAACGGCGGTGGAGTTGTTGAGATAAGTCTCCAAGTGGGATATTGTTGGTTGTGGAGCCTAATTATATTCCTTATTCAAAGGTATTTTTACTTTCAGTCGTGTTTATACCCCATGAAGTATTTACACCCCAGAAGTATGTACACTCTTCCATGCAGGGGAGTGCAGAGGGGGGGTAGCCCCTCTACGGGGTTCCGGGGGGCTGTCCTCCCGGTTGGGGGGTCTGGGGGCAAGCAGGGGTTCGGGGGTGAAGCCCCCGAAGGAAAAATTGCCTTGTAAATGTATATTGTAATTTCATTGTAAATCTGGACCGTTCATTATAAGGCCGCATATGTAATGATAGAGATTATGTTAGGGTTTTTTTCCCTAAAAGGAAACCCTCTTTTCCTGAGGGAAATGTATTTGTGACTGTGGTGGATGGAAAATATTGTATTATGAGATAGGATACTGTGAGAGAATGAAGAGGAAGTTACAACATGTTTGTTGTAGGTTGTATCCCTTCATATGCTGGATAATAATAAAGGAAGGACCTGACAATTTCTCTGGTGGACGTTGCCTACACTAGGTGAACTATGTAAATCTGTGTCTCTATTGTATTGTGTATCTTCTGTGTTTTGTCTCCACATTTGTTTTATTTTATTGCTCTGTGGTCCTGTTTTTCTAACAGAAGACGATAAGGTGAGGAGGTTAGGATGATCCCACTAAATCATGAAAGCAAGTAAGATCCAAACCATTCGGAAACCACCTCACTATAGAATCTTCTCTTTCTAGAAGCATCGAGAAAATGCTTGTTTTTCACACGTACAAAGGTTGTCTCACCCTATCTATAGAGAAACCTATGGAAACTCTACAGCCTAGCTATGGTGAAACTTGTGGAAATCAGGCATTTCCGCACCCTTTGTATAGAGAAGCCTGCAAAAATCCTCTTTAATAGGGTTTTTACAAAGGAGAATACAACTTCTTCTCTCAGTAAAAGTTCTTCTCCCTTCTTTCTTCAAGAATTTAGGCCACTGACCCCTCTGAAGGCAACATATAGGTTTACATCATTAACGGTCTTAGGGATGATGAAAATAATGTGTATTGACCTAGGAAAAATGTCCAACGAACATCTTACCATGTTGTAACCCTCATGCAATATCCCCGACAGAGCCCTAGTTGTAATTATGAATTGTAAAAATGTTTGTTAGGCTAGTGAGCCAAGTTATAATAATCTAGGAGTATTATGTGATAATTAGGCAAGAGATCCTAGGATGTTAAGGCCATAAGCCTTATTTTTGTATATGTAATTATGCAGACCATTAATAAGAATTATACATCACTGCGTGTAGACCGACCACGAAGAAAGAGTGATGGGGCACTAAAATCCACTAGGTAGAGAAAGTGATGGGACTGAGAGGATCAGAAAGAGGGGCTAATCTAGAGGGCTTGACCCAAGGGAATATTATAATATATTCCTGAAAATGAAAATACTAAAGTGGGGAAAATAAACCAAGTTATACTAAGTTCCTGGGAAAGGGAACGAGTGCTAAATGGAGTGCATGTAGCTCTACGAAGACAGGTGTCGACCTGGGCACATGCAGTTAAATCTAAAAAGTTATCTCATTGGGGCGGTTCTCTCCCCATTGTCTGATCCTTCTCCTAACTTGATTTGCCTCCATCGTCGACCCCTGCATCTTTCATGCACCTCGGAAACCAGTAACCCGTGAAGCTGACCTGTGTTTTCCTATGAAGCAGAACGTATATGTAATTGCCAGAGTCATGTTTTACCTTATCGAATTGTGGTTGTTGCCATCCCCTGAGCTATATTGAGCCTTGATTTTGTCCTCACTTGGTGGAATTGAGTTGAAGCTGTTTGAAGAAGCAGGTTGTCAGGCCCGTGGTTGAAAAGGCAGGTTGTCAGTCCTACGAGCAGCTCTCTCCAGGTGAGAGAGTTTGTTGGGAAGTGATTTTATCCTAGAGGGAGTTAAGCACTAGCTACATAGCTCTAACAATTCTCGATCTATCCTGTTGTCGAGACCCTGAAAGGGAAGTGGAGCAGTAGATGGACTATGAAACAATGAAGGTGTATATTCACGGGGTGGAACAATCATGTGGGGAACAAGAGTCCATGAGTAGTGGGCATAAGTAGGCTCTTGGAGAGAATACTTATAGTTGCACTGTGCAGTTTTATCTAACCTCGACATAGTATAGGATTCCTTTTCCCTGGGTGGAGCTTAGTCTCAGCTCGGGGGTGACCCATTATTGAGCATGATGAGCTGTGTGGTCTAAGGATGGGAGGTTCATGGAAGGTTTGCACATAGTTGGTGGTATTCTATTAAAATATAAGTACCACTTTTATGTCCATTTACATACTGTGTATTTGTACATGTGTTATAATTGATGAGTAATGCCTGTATATGTTGTATGTGTAGGCTTACTATTATTTCCACATTAATCTGTGTATGAGAAGAACATGTTGTATGCTTATGTTTATATATATGCACATGATAATTGTCATTTCTATGAGGTAGCATGTCCTGGCCTAGGTGCCCTGGATGTGTATCATGTTTCCACAAGAATATCTGTATGGAATAGCCCAACAGGTTATGGCTAGGTATGCTACAATTGGTATCAAAATGGCATCAGAGTAGAAAGGAGAAGATACAGTCATTTGGTTGCATTGCCTGACCTGTTGGTGGATGGGGACGTGACAAATTGGTATTAGAGCTAAGTGAAGTGTTCGAGTAGTGGCATTTCCTGGCCTGTTGGTGGATGGGGCCATTACAAAATGGTATCAAAGCCATGGTTTCAACCTTGAGCCTAGATGGGCCATGTAAGTGGAAGTTTAAGAAATTTTTTGGAAATGAATTGTTGTCGAAATGGACAAAATTCAAGTTTAGAGCCAATGGTTTCAACACTAAACCTGGATGGGACAAGAACGAGGAATTTGGAGTAAAAATTCAATATTGTTTTGTTGTATAGAGTGTCGTAAGGGAACTAAGAGAACACTTGGACTGTGTTAAGAAGCCGAGGAATTTTAATGGTTCAAGAAAACCATAAAGGAAGGATACCACCGCAACCATGCTATTGGGCCACAATGTTTATAATTTGGATCGTGGGATCTGTTCAGGAGAAGGAGGATCCTTCAAAAATGTCATATCTGGGAAGAGGAGCATGTTGCATAAGCACTGAAGTCCTTCGAGACTTCACCGCTCTGACTGTTTGAAGTTACTTGTCGTAAAAAGGGAGCAAAAGTGTCGAAGCTCCGAAGTCCCAGAGTGGATCTATGCCATAGATCCAAGGAAAAGTGATTGATCGTTGGATCAAAAAAAGACATATTAGATCTGTTAGATCAAGCCAAGAGAAGAAGCTAAGGTGCAATGGGAAAATAAGATCTCAGCCAACAGATTTTCGTGCGAATGGTTGTGAGTCGTAGATATAACAACAGTTCATAAATTCGACACTTTGGGAGAAATGAAGTGTGATAGAGCGAGGAAATTCTGAAGTCCAGAAGTACAGAGTCAATCTAGACAATCTACTCCAATGGATAGGTGTCCAAATATTAATAAGGTTTGAAGTAACGTCACCAGGGGTGACGTGGACCAGTTCAACAATTCGACAGTTCGACAACTTGGAGAAAGTGTCAAAGGTAGGAAATCCCTAAAGTATCGAAGCGTCGGGTATGATGTGGACCTACCTAGGTATTCCATGTGTCACCACCTTAATTGATGACAACTGTACTATGTGCCCCCCCCCCCCGAAAGGTTAAGAAGTTCAGAAGTTCGACATTCGAAATATTTGAGGGGTGAAAGTATAAAATCTTCAGAAGTCCTAGAAATTTCGATGTCCCAAAGTGACGTGACTTGCTGATGTCACTAGGGATGACATGGACACATGGGACATGTTCCCGGTGTCAGTGAGTTAAGAACCTTTGTAAGATAGAAATGCATTTAGAACGTGACATATGTCACCCGCATGATTGGGTCACGTGTAGGCTTCATGTGTCATGCCACCTTGTGCTTCGAGTGGTGGCACAAGGTAGTTAGCTTGGAAAAGAAGTTAGCTAGATCGTACCGGCATTAACTTGATCATGATCTATCAAGATCGATGGCTAGGCAACATTACGAATATTGAATATGCGCGATAGATAATTCTACAAGGTGGTCCTGCAATCCAAACTTTAGTTTCCCAGAAGGGGTACGTGTCATCATGGGGAAAATTACGGAATGATCAACTGGTTACTCCAAAAATGCCAACCCATGTCCCTGCAATTTGAAAAGTAATAAATTTGATGTGAATTTTCAGTATTTTTTAGTTCAAGCACAGAGGTCGTGGGCCCCAATGGACGTGTGGCGCCTGATACCAAGGTCTGAAGATTTGGTACTCTTGAGGAATTGTGTTGCATTTGTGATGAGTCGAGAACTCCCAGAGGCCGGAGTTAATCTCAAATTTTGATTGAGATAAGGTACGTGGCAACCGATACCATAGTCCGGAGACTGGGAACTCCGGAAGGTTGGAGAGTATGGACAACCCAGAACTTCCAAAGCCTGAAGTTCCATAATAAATCCCAACTGTTGGTTGTTGAGGAAGTCGTGGACCCTTGATCCACCCCTCTTCACGATTTCACCAATTCGACACTCCAGGATATTATTGTGATGTTCTTTTAAATCCTCTGAAGCTCGGAGTAACGAAGATCCTATCCACCATAGATCTTAACAGAGAATGTGGGTCGTAGATCCACCGTCCTCCATAAATTCACCAGCTCAAGGTTCTGTGATGTTTGTGATGTGTGAAAAAGGAAACCTCCGAGGTTCTGGAGCCCCAAAGTTTCAAGGCTCTGTATAAGCACCCAACTATTAGCACCTGGTCACAACCATGGTCCCATGCAAATTAAGGGCTCAAGGAAAATGGGAACTAGTGCCCGAAAACTATGTTAAATAAGGGAAAAAAGGGTTTAGGAAGTAATAAGGTGGGTTTTGTCCAGTTCAAACCCACATCAAAATAATATTTAAGACTTGGGAACTTTATGATAGGGTACAACAAATATCTAAGAACCATTAGCTCAGAGAAAAGAGATCGTTGCACAAAAAGTGCATCAAAGAAGAAGAACAAGTTTTAAATGATCATAGCTTTTTGTTAAAGGATTAGAATTGAGAAAGGAAGCTGTGATTGGAAAGGTCTCGGAAAGAGGATTCCAGATGTAATGGTTACATTAAAACATAAAAAGTGCTAGAGATATCTTCAGATAGCATAAATAAGGAAGAAGGATAGGGAAAATTCTTTATTCTGCATCTGATATTTTTCAGAAGTCATTGGATTAGATGTTGGCTTCGATAAGTAGCATGGAAACCCTAAATGGAATTATTGTTTGGGGAAGACATTCCATATGACAATCTTTTCACATCAAATTTGAATTCTAGGTGGAGAAATCCATCTACAATACATGATAATGCATGAACCATAAGTTCATATGGAGATGTAAAGAATGGGAATAAGGAAGGAAGGTTTTACAGAATATGAAAGAGTTTGGAGATAAGATGTGACATCTCCAAGGATCAACCCTATAGATTGGAGGTATCACCTCAATTATTTTCAACAAAGTGTGCAGTGGAAGCATGGCATGAAGGTCCTCAAATGTGGCATGACATAAGTTGATTTTTCCAGTCAGGCTGAAAAATCAGATGGTTCAAGTCAGGAGAAAATAATAATTCATCAAGATAATACCAGTGTTGATATGATCAGTCATGGAAAGGATAAAAAAAATTTATTCAAGAAATAAGTTGGTGTTAACTATCCAAAGTTACTCAAAGAACATGACTGGAAATATAATTGGGTCATGACGGAATTGGATCTGAGGGATCCAAGTAATAGGGAATGCTGAAAATTAATATCAGCATAATATGTGGTGGAAAGTATGCAAAGTCGACAAGGAAAAACTCATGGATGGAGTCAAGTCCATGAACATCCTAAGATAATGGAAGAAGAAATCATAAGATAAATATCAAGCTAATAGGAATGCGTGTCAACACTCTAGGAAGGAAAGATAGAATAGTAGAGGATTGTTGATGCACTCCAAAGGTGCGAAGGTATTTCGATAAGAGCATGGATATATGAAGTCAACAATAATTTAAAATTGAAGTGACTTCTAAAGAGAAATCAATAAGGAACCATGAAGAAGAAAACAGTTCTATGCATGGTTTTTAATGTTGAGGAGATGGTGCCTGACAAGAAGTTGTCTTAAGTGACATAGAACCATGAGTGACCACTCAAGAGGTTGGAGGTATCACTTGAATATATGATGGTAAGGTGAAAGAATTACTTTCAGTTAATTCTATGCATCTATCAAAGGAGGCATATGTACATCCTTACAATATGCTAGAGATTGCCTAGGCAAGCCAAGTTTGAGGCTAGTTGGAAAAGGGAAGAGAAAAGTACAAGAAAACCTCAAGTACTAAAGTATTCAGTCATGAAAAAGGGCTGAAGAATTTCAGTCCTCAAGAGTACCTGGATGTTGAAGAATCCAGAGTCTATAAAACAACTTGGTTTGGAATTTAATTCATCCAAGTACGAGTTGGGATACTTGGATCTAGGAAATTAATGAAAGTTGAAGGTTAATATCAGCTTAGTTTTGGACTATAAAAGTAAAGATCTCCAAGAGTGATTTGTCTAGAAATTCCTCAGAGCAGGAATAATCATGCACAATGATCAAAGTGGGAGCAGAAGAAGATTTAGGAATCCGGGAAGAATTGAAGACTTATGGGATCAAGAAGGAAAAGTTGCACATGGGAAAGAAGTTTCTCAAATTGTGGTAGCAACAGTTGAATTAGGGTTGGTTGAACAACCATAAATAGAAAAAGAAATTATTTCATGTTGCAAGTGTTGCTGGTGATGTTGTTGCATATGGAAGGAAGCAACATAAAGATGAAGTGTTGGTTATAGGTATGATAAAAGAAGCATGGAAGCTTCTATTGTCATTAACCATCCAAGTAGCATCAAATTTATTCACAACAGTCATGCAGGTATGAGTTTTTATTACTCTTATTGCATAATTGCTGAAGGAAATTCAGGTAAGAAGTCCCCCCCCCTTGAATTTTTATGATATAGAAGATGGTATTATTTAAATGAATTAACATGAATAAGATACCACTAGATGTGGTAAAGGCTAGAGGCTTGTTATATTTATCAAATATTTTTATCTTTTGAATGCACACACTGACATAGTAGAATGTCATGTTAATTTGGTTATGGGGTAATAATCAAAGAAAATAAAAGATAAGAACTTGTTATAGGAATTCATTCCTGTAAATCTAATCATGTATGAGACCAGAACATGGTTGGATATGGAAAAGTATGGATATGGAAAGGTTATGAACCACACAGGTACCAAAAGCTTTCTACCTCTAAATAAAACTTGGACTGCAACCTTTCTTCTAACACTAATGACAACCACATAATTATATTCTTGGTGTAGTGTTCAGGTCGAAAAGGAAGGCATATAATTAATTGGGAAGACAATAGGAAGTGTGTGGGGAATGTGTCAAGACATTGGCCAAAATTCAAACTTAGGGATGGTGAGATACATGATTGAGATAAAGAGCATTCTGTAATTCAATGCAAGGTGCATTGAATAAATACTCATTGAGAATTTCACTCATGCATGGTAAGTGATATAATTGTATACTTAAATGCATTTGTGGAATGAATTTTGTAAGTACATGCATATATATTATGGAATGAGAATAATTGTTACTAACAAATGAAATGTTGTTAACCCATGAAGTTGAGGACATTTCAGGAGTTGATAGAAATTACAACAGGGAAGTTGCAAGTCAAGTAGTCACGTAAGCATTGAATACATAAAATTTCTTGTTTAGAAAATGAAGTAATGAACTTACATATATTACTGTGAACACGCATATACATAGAATGATGAGTCATTCTATTTTATTAAATTGTTGGGTAATTGTGATTGAATTGCTAGGTGCAAGCAATTCTAAGATCACTGCATAAGGTTTTGTGCATATTGGAATTGAATTATGATCTACAGGAAATACTGACAATTTGTTGGCTATATACAAGATGAAGCATTGCAGGAAAAATGGTATGCAATTTGGTGCATGCGAAAAAACACAAGGAAGTCTGCATTCATAATATGGAAACAACCAAGAAGAATTATGAAATAGAATTTCATGTTTTGGGGAAAAGATGAATTCCCTTTGAACTAAGTTTGAGTTTCTAAATAAATTCTTTTATGTTTTCTCATGATAACTACATGTGGGTGATGCAGATGAGATGATGTTGATTAAAGTTGGAATGTTGACTACAAAGAGTAGCTTAATGAAGATGTTGATTGGAGACAACAAATCTTACCCTGTGGATCCTCGATGGATTTGAGTGTGTGTACACTTCTCCTAGGGTTTACTTGGAGAAGGTTGCAACCATGGAGGGAGAAGTGTGGGGATAGGTTCCCTAGTATGAGGCCCAGAGGGTACCTGAATACCTTTAAGGGAAGTTGGAACTCTTGGAACCATGGTGGTCTGAGACTTCTTGTCCGGCCTGTTGTTGAATCCCAAGGAAAGGGAGGTGTAGCGGCCGATGGACTATGTGACAGTGAGGGTGTACACTCCTGGGGTGGGACAAGCATGTGGGGAATGGGAGACCATTGGTTGGAGCATTGCTGAGGTTTGGTACCTTGGCCTAGACCATGTTGATATAGATTGTGGACCGTGGCTATCTTGGGAAGCCATTGCCTTGATGGAGTCATAGCCTTGCTCAGGGGTGGAAGGTCTTCTCAATAAAAAGATAAGTATCAATTCTTTATTCATGGTATGTTGTGTATCTTGTATAAAGGTTATAATGTTATTAGAATTGCCTATATATATTGCATGTATGTTCTAATGTTTCTTATGAATGAATAGGTGTATGAGAAGAGTGTTTACGTCTATGGATTCATAGCCTTGTTGAGAGTTTATCAATAGTGAGATCTAAGGTTGGGTGGAACATCGTGGATCAACAACTAGTCAGTTCTTTCAGTGAGGTTTAATTGAAGCATGTAACAAGGAACAATGAGTTGAATGCTTTCCTAAAGCATCTCTATGGAATAGAGCAATTTAATTCCAGCTGCAGTGTGAACACTAGAATTGGTGCTTGAAAGTAGAGCACTAGGTGGATAATAGGCTTCCAATAGCTAAATATTGAATCTTTTTGAATAATTTTTGAATTATATATGTATAAACAAGTTGCACCGAGGACAGTGAAAAAGTAAGGGGAGGGGATTGTAATATCCCCTACAGAGCCCCAGTTGTAATTATGAATTGTAAGCATGTTTTTTAGGCTGGTGAGCCGAGTTATAATAAACTAGGAGACTTATGTGATGATTAGGCCAGAGAGCCTAGGGTGTTAAGGCCATAAACCTGATTTTTGTATATGTAATTATGCAGATCATTAATAAAAGTTATACATTACTGCGTGTAGATTGACCGCGAAGAAAGAGTGATGGGGGGCTAAGCTCCACTATGTAGGGAAAGGGATGGGACTGAGAGGCTAGGAAATAGGGGCTAAGCTAGAGGGATTAACTCAAGGGAATATTATAATATATTCCTAAAAATGAAAATATTAAAGTGGGGAAAATATACCTAGTTATCCTAAGTTCCTGAGAAAGGGAATGAGTGATAAATGGAGTGCATGCAGCTCCAAGAAGACAAGTTTTGACTTAGGCGCATGCAACTAAAGATGGAAAGTTATCTCATTAGGCGGGTTCACTCCCCATTCTCCGATCCTTCACCTAACTCACTTTGCCTCCATCGTTGACCCCTGCATATTTCACACACCTCGAAAACCAGTAACCTGTGAAGCTGACTTGTGTTTTCCTATGAAGCATGACGTATATATGATTGCCAGAGTCATGTTGTGGCTTATCAAATTGTGGTTGCTGCCATACCTTGAGCTATATTGAGCCTTGTTATTATCCTCACTTGTTGGAATTGAGTTGAAGCTGGTTGAAGAAGCGAGTTGTCAGGCCCGTGGTTGAAGAGGCAGGTTGTTAGGCCTGTAATCGACTCTCTCTAGGTGAGAGAGTTTCCTGGGAAGTGATTTTCTCCTAGAGGGAATCCAACACTAGCTACGTAGATCTGAGAGCTCCCAATCCGGTCTGTTGCTAAGACCCTGAAAGGGAAGTGGAGCAATCGATGGACTGTGGAACATTGAAGGTGCATATTCCCGGGGTGGAACAGGCATGCGGGGAATGAGAGTCCGTGAGTAGTGGGCGTAAGTAGGCTCTTGGAGAGAATCCTTCCAATTGCAGTATGCAGTTTTCTGTAACCTCAGCCTAGTCTAGGATTCCTTTTCCCTGGGTGGAGCTTAGTCCGAGCTCATGGGTGACCCAATGTTGAGCGTGATGAGCAGTGTGGTCTAAGGATGGGAGGTTCATGGAAGGTCTGTGCGTAATTGGTCTTATTCTATTAAAAGATAAGTACCAATTTTATGTTCATTTACATACTGTGTATTTTTACATGTGTTATAATTGATGAGTAATGCATGTATATGCTGTATGTGTAGGCTTATTATTATTTCCACATTTAATCTGTGTATTAGAAGAATATGGTGTATGTTTATGTTTATATATATGCACATGATAATTCTCATTTCTATGAGGTAGCATGTCATGGCCTAGGTGGCCTGGATGTGTATGATGTTTCCACAAGAATCTTTGTGCAGAATAGCCCAACAGGTTATGTCTAGGTATGCTACAATTGGTATCAAAATGGTATTAGAGAAGAAATGAAAAGATACATTTGTTTGGTTGTGTTTCCCGGCCTATTGGTGGCTGGCGGCGTGACTAATTGGTGTCAGAGCTAGGTGAAGTGTCTGAGTAGTGGCATTTCCTGACCTGTTGGTGGCTGGGGAGGTTACACCTCGACTAACATATCCTTTTTAATAGGGTCATTTCCTACTATCAGGAGCCAACCTTTATTTGACTTGGGGAAACCACCCACTGGAGGGAAACCCCCAGCTTCAAGGCCATATTCTCTCTGGGGGCGAACTACAACTAACAAAAAACACCCATCGTGGGGCTATATTATTCCCTCTACCATTGACATACTATATGGCCAACCATACCCATGAATAACCAATACCATATGGAACCAACCTCCACAACCCGCCAATCCCACAATTCCTACTCAACCAGGAGTAACCCTTGGAGGACCAACCTATGGTGGAGCACCTCTTGGTGAATCCCTTGGGAGACCACCCCACAGGGGAGGGGGACCACCCTATGGAAGAGGACCCCCTAGAGGACCACCCCATGAGAGAGGTCCCCCTAGGGGACCACCCTATGGAGGTGAGCCTCCCGAAGGACCACCTTATGGAGGAGGACCCCTTAGAGAACCACCCTATGGAGGAGGCCCTCATATAGGACCTCCTGAGGGATCACCTTATGGAGGAGGACCCTCGAGGGACCACCCTATGGTGAAGGACCCCGTAGCATACCACCTTATGGAGGAGGACCTCTATAACAACACTGATATGAAGGAGGACCACATAACCCACCTCCATAGGTCAACAAACAACTCTCGTTTTTGGAAACTTTAGATTTCGTGATCTTTCAAGGTTGAATAATGATCCCATACAACATTCCCCTTTCTAGCCCCCCATTCTTGCAAAAATCCCTTTTGATATTCCCAAGTTCGATGGAAATCCTGGAGAAGATCCAAACAATCCTGTGATGAATTTCCGCCTACGGTGTTCTTCAAACTCCTTGATGGACGGTTCCATTCGATTACGACTTTTCTAGTGAAATCTTATAGGATCCGCAACCAAATGGTATATAGAGTTGTTGCAGAACTCCTTTGACGAATTTAATTACCTTGCTATGGTATTTTTGACACACTTCCAATTACCAATTAGATATGAAACCAATACTGAGCATTTAACCTCGTTATGCCAATCGTCCTCCACCCATATCTTCGATCACATTCATGAGTGGAGACGTTGACAATGACTAATTAAATCCACAATCCTAGACCAACTATTAGTTGATTGGTTTACCAAGTCTCTTTTTCCACCTATCTCTTGAGATGTCGCCATGGGAGGCGTTGTTACAGAGGAACAAGCCATATCTCATGCCCAATATCTAGATTTAGTATATTCTTAGTTCGACAAATTATACAACTTGATTCCCCATTCTCCTTGGCCATCGAATGACACAACCAAATCGACACCCAGACCCCGTGCTGATGGTATGATCGGTCTTATTTCTATTGATTCATCTGCCCAGATGACTCAGAAACACAACCAATCAAATAAATCTACCAATCCCAACTCATTTTTCCACACAAGCACTCCAATGAAGCCCCCTACCCAAAACCTCCGCGGTTAATTCAGTGCAGTCAACCGCACCCAAAAACCTGCAGCCATATAGATACTAATTAATACTAATTATTCCAATTAAAAATTAAAAATTTAATTATAATATTATTTTTAGAATAAATTGAAATTTTTATTTTATGTATCATGTTTTATTTGTCAGTATTTATTTCAATATATTATTAAAAAAAATATTTATAATAATAAGTATTTATTCTATTTATTTATTAAAAAAATTGGAAAATTATATTTGTATATTTTAATTTTTTTAATTATTAATTACTAAAATACCTTTATTATCATAAATAAACTATATTCTATTTCTAGAATAATAGCCTAAATGAGACATGATTTCTTTTTTTAAAGGTCTTTTAGATGTATTTTTTGCTTATTCTACATAAAAGAAATAGAATTTTAGCTTAAAAAAAAAAATCTATTTTTATTAGAGAAATTTTATTTATATTTTTTCTTTAAATTTTTAACTTTATGATTGAATATTTTTTTTTTTTAATAGTAATGTGTCAACCTGATGCATCAATCATTTCTTACTGATCTCACCAACCATTAACATGACTTGATTTAATTGAATATTAAATATTAATACCATCATATCTTTCCATTTTTCCTTAAATTTTTAGTCACATAATTGAATGTTAATAAGATAAAAAATTATTAATATAAGTTTTTATATTTTATAATTAAAATAATTTAGGAGTATTAAACATGTAAAAAAAATTATGAGATTGATTAGAAATACAAAAGAAGTTAGAGTATTATAATCTATTATCTTTTTTTTTAATTGAGTATTAAATACTTCTACCATAAATACATGAATAAATAGTAAATTAAAAATTATTTTAATTAAATATTAAGTATTTTTATCATAAACAATTATCATAAACTTTATTTCAAATGATTTCATGATTTTTTTTCATTTTTAATATTTATTAGTATTTATTTTTTCACTTAAATTATGTGTTTTTTTTATATTATATAAAAAAATTCAATTCTATATGTATGTCAATTTAGGTTTAAGTAGAGGTCTTTCAATTTTATTTTTTCAAACAAATTATTTTATAATAATTATTATAAAATAGATTTGTCAAATTTATTGTTTTGAACTATATATAATTATTATATTAAATATTTGAAAAAAATATAAAAAAATTTGCTGTTAATTTCACTTATTTAAATACATTTAAATATAATAATTTCACTTGTTTAAATACATTTACTTATATATTATTATAGATACTTTTCTATCATAAATTAACAAAAAAATATTATACCCTCAAAATAACATATATTACATCAGTTAAATGATACACAATAAATACAATACGGCAAATACTTCAATGTCACTCAAACTTGAAGGGATATATGTGAATACGAGGCAATGCATTTTTATATATACATATGATTATTTATAAGTATCTTATTAATCTTTTAATTCATTTTTTATTTTTTTTTATCAAAATGGAAAAATTAATAAAATGGATTAAAAAACAAAAGTATAAATTTTTAATAATAAAAAATTTATGATTTTTTTTAAAAATAAAATAATTAAATTCTGAATTGCATTATTATTATTGGTGTTTGTTTTATTTTATTTTAAAGACATATTTCTTTGTAATAATAAAAATATCTAATTTATTTTTATTATTACATATAACATTATTATTAATATCACAATTAAATGGAATTTTAGATTTTTTTTTAAGGAATATTTAGTCTAAAAATATCTAATATTTATATTAGAATACTTAATATTATAATTAAATGAATTATTAAATTTTATATATATATTTTTTATTTTGCAAAAAAAACTTATTAAAATATATCTTATTATATAATTGGGAAAAAATAATATCCTACCATGTCCAATTATATGGACTATGTCAACATAATTAATCATAGTAAATGGACTATGTCGACATAATTAATCATGGTAAACAATAGTAGACTATAATCAACCATAATGAACCATAACCATGGTCAACCAAAGTAAACTAAACTGAATGCAACATAACACTTAATGAATATCGTAATACAACATAACTATTCATGAATGCAACAATTTTAAACATAAGTAAGAAAAGATGAATGTTGCAATGTGACATAATCATTGAAAAATGTAGCAATTCAAGTTAAGTAAGAAGTAATAAGTAAGGAAAGATGAATGTCACAATGTGACATAACCATTGAGGAATGTAACAACTCATGATAAGTAAGAAAATATGAATGTTGTGATGTGACATAACCATTCAGGAATGTAGAAATTCAACATAAGTAAGAAAATATGAATGTTGCAATGTGACATAATCGTTGAGGAACATTGTTTGCAGTGCAACGTAACCCTTCATAAAGGTTGCAATGTGAGATAACTATGTAGAAATGTCACAGTCAAACATAAGCCTTAAGAAAATCCACAATGTGTTGCATAACCATTGAAAATTTGTTAACAATTTTCAAACATGGTCAAACATGGTAAACAACAATTAGCCATGGTTAAACATGACCAACATCTTCCAACGATCATCAACCATAGTGAAACACAGTCAAACATACTAAACCACAATCTACCATTGTCAACCATGGTTAATCATATTCATGCATGTTCAACCATATTTATCCATGTACAATGATTGTCAAATATGGTCAAACATGTTCAAACATAGTATTGACAGTCAACCATGGTTAATTATAGTTAAAAATAATCAACCATGTCTAACCATAGTAAACCATGGTAAATCATCTTCAACCATAAGATAGTAAAATATAAGAAACCATAGTCAACCAGAATCTACCATGGTCAACTATAGATTAACATGGTTAATCTCCATAGGGAAACATGGTCAAGCATGTTCAACCATAGTGAACCATGGTTGAACATAGTCAACTATAAGCAACCATAGTCAACCATGGTCAACAATAGATTAACATGTTTAACTTTTGGTTGACACAACCCTTGATTAACATGGTCAAACATAGCCAACCATCATCAACCATATTGAAACATGGTAAACCAAAACAAGTTGTTGTCAACCATGGTTTATCATAGTAAAACATGGATAACCATGGCTAACAAGGTTAAATCGTTTCCAACCATAGGGAACTATGGTCAAACATGTTCAAACATAGTCAACATTAGTCAACCATAGTTAATCATAGTCAAACAAGTTCAGCCATGTCTAACCATAGTCAAACATGGTTAGGAATGATTAACCATAGTGAACAATGGTCAAACATAGTCACCTATAAGAAACCATAGTAAAGCATAATCAACCATGGTCAACAATAGATAACCATAGTAAAGCATAATCAACCATGGCCAACAATATTAATCCAAATTGAATGCAACATAACCCTTCGCAAACATTGTAATGCAACATACAAATTCAAGAATGTAGCAATTAAACATAAGTAAGCAAAGATGAATTTTATAATGTGACATAACCATTAAGGAATGTAGCAATTAACATAAGCAAGAAAATATGATTGGCTCAATGTGATGTAACCATTCAGGAATGTAACACTTCAACATAAGAAAGCAAAGGTGAATGTTGTAATGTGACATAATCATTTAGGAATGTAGCAATTCAACATAAGTAAGAAAAGGTGAATGTCACAGTGTGACATAATTATGGAGGGACATTGCTTGAAATACAACATAAACATTTTTAAATATTGCAATGTGGCATAACCATGCAAGAATGTCACAATCAAATCTAACCCTTAAGGAATGTCACAATGTGCCACATAAGAATTGAACCTTTGTGAACCATTTTCAAATATGGTTGAGAATGGTTGAACATGGTCAACCATAGTCAACCATCATTAAACATGGTCAAACATAGCCAACCATCATCAACCACAGTGAAACATGGTCAACCATAGTAAACCATGGTCAACCATACCAAACCATGGTTAGTCATAGTCAAACATGGATAACCATGTTCAAACATGTACAACCATTGTCAACTGTGGTCAAACATTGTTAACAATATTAGGCCATGGTTAATCATAGTTGAATAGGTTCAACCATGTCCAACCATAGTGAATCATAATTAAAAATGTTCAACCATAGTGAACCATGGTAAAACATAGTCAACTATAATAACCATAGGCAACCATAATATATCGTGGTCAACCATAAATTAACATGGTTAGTCTATTGTTGACATAACCCTTGATTAACATGGTCAAACATAGGCAACAATTTTTAACTATATTGAAACATTGTCAACCATAGTCAACCATATCTTATCATAGTCAAACATGAAAAACCATGGTCAACCATTTTCAACCATGTCCAACCATAGTTATCTATGGTCAAACATGTTCCAACATAGTAAACAAAAGTCAACCTTGGTTAATAATAGTCAAATGAGTTCAACCATGTCCAACCATAGTGAACTATGGTCAAACATGTTCCAACATAGTAAACAAAAGTCAACCTTGGTTAATAATAGTCAAACGCGTTCAACCATATCCAACCATAGTGAACTATGGTCAAACATGGTGAACCATGGTCAAACATAGTCAACTATAAGTATCTATAGTCAACCATAATGATAGGGTATTCACTCAATGAACCTATGACATAGGAAGTTTGTTTATCGGATATTAACTAATACCCCTAATTTCACTAGATATTAATAAATACTTCCCAAACTCCTTTTGTTAAACACCCCTCTTAATAAACCTTTCTAATTTAAAAAAAAAAAAATTACAGGATACCCCTCGAAATCTATAAACCTCCCAATACCTCACATTCGCCCCTCAATACCCACAATATATTGACTTTATTTTTCACAATTTTAAACACCCTTTTATGAATTAACATGATAAGATATTGGACAACAAGGTGAAGCTCCAATGACCATTGTCAAACATGATCAACCATATGCAACCATTTCCAACCAAAGTAAACCAAACTTAACGCAGCATAACCTTTAACAAACATTGTAATGCAACATAACTATTCAACAACGTAGCAATTCAGAAAAAGTAAAGCATAACCTTTAACAAACATTGTAATGCAACATAACTATTCAACAACGTAGCAATTCTGAAAAAGTAAGCAAAGATGAATGTTGCAATATGACATAACCAGTTAGGAATGTAGTAATACAACATAAGAGAGACTAAATGTCATAAGTTATGGCATAACCATTCTTGAATGTATCAAGTGAACATAACTAATCAAATATGAATGTTGTAATGTGCATTAACCATTCATGAATGTAGCAATTCAACATAAGTAAGTAAAGATGAATGTTGCAATGTGATATAACCATTGAGGAATGCCAAAACCCACTTTATAACACATCCATTCTAATCCTTATAAATGCAATTTATAACAAAAAAAAATGACAACTAAATTAAATACTTCAGCTAGAAGTTATACTCAAATAAGAACATTCTATTTCAACTACCATGTCCTTGAACAATGTTTTTCAGGCAATCTCAAAAGTCAACTTACATACACCCTTGAGAATCAAATATGAATGTTGTAATGTGACATACCAATTGAAGAATGTAGAAATTCAACACAAGTACACATAAATGTTTCAGTGTGACATAACCATTGAGGAACATCAAAACCCACTTTATAACACTTGCATTCAAATCGTTCTAAACGTAATTTATAACAAAAAGAAACGAGACTTAAATTAAACACTTCAACTAGGAGTTATATTGAATTACGAACATTCTACTTCAACTACCAAGTTCTTGAACAATGTTTTCAAGGAACCTCAAAGTCAACTTGCATATGGGTGGGTGAAAGCTAATGATGGTCTCTCATGATACATTAGAGGCAATGCAAACATAGAAAAATGAAAATATGTTATCTTGGAGGGATTGTTTTTTTGTTTGTTTGTTAATTTGGCCGAACCTGTTGGCATTGGGATTAACCTGTGGCTTGAGAAACCACGACTCAGGGGCATCTAAGCCATCAAAATCACCTGGGGATCGCACCTGGCCTGAGCCACACCAACCCTTAACATGGTTGGATTTTTTGTCCCCGCAGGTTTCGAAACGGTGACTTTAACATCACAGAGTGGCTTAACAACACACTTCGTCACCGACTGTCCTACACCTTGGGGACTAAAAAAGTTGAAGGACATGGGGGTGGGCTTTGATCCACTTATGTGTGCATGGGTCACGATACCATTTATTATAGTATCTCTGGGTGCAACCACACGTTCGACCACTACCTCAAGGTGTCCCCATGGCTCCAGGTAAAGCCCTCATGAGAATTGAACCTTGCCCAACGGTGAAAAACTCATCTCTTTCCACCATTGGATCCAACCCCTTTGGGCTTCTTGGAGGGATTGTTAAAGGTATTTTTCCAATGAATTTGAATATGGCGTAAAAATATGAAATGTAGGAAGTTGAATTATCTTTCCACATATATAATTTTTATTTATGAAATTTGTGAATAAATATGTGAAGTTTGAGTTTTTATAACAATGGTACATTGTTTTCTAAGAAAAATACAATGTATATGTTTATGTTAGTCCAGGTGTTGAGTACCTTAACGATGAATGTTTCCTTAAAAAAAGTGCATAATTATAGAGAACCCATTTCTTTAGTGTTGGGTTTATTTTCAAAATTTATAATATGATTTTTTTATAGATATTTTTTTAAATTATGAATGTCAATATATTCTTGAAATTACAAGGCCTTGCATTTGTGCAGGGTATGAGGGTATTAACATTATCAAACATTTTTCTATTTTATTTTAGATTGTATATAATTGTCTCTTATAGCTCGGTGTATAACTTATTTTAAAAATGGTTAAGATGATAAAATATTATAGAAGGAATAAAAGAGGTTTGTATTTTAGGATTCAAATAAATATGTTAAGAAAAAAATATATTGAAAATAGTAAACAATATTAATTAAAAAAAAAAAAAAAACATTACATATTTAGAATCTACATAGTTGACTCTATTTGGGTTTATAGTTTCAATGATAATGGATTTGTGTATCATGTAGAAAAATAAAGTCAAAAAAAGATATATTGAGAGGTATTCATGAAAATGGAGGTTTCAATTTATTTGCACACTAAGTCACTAGGTTTATCATCCCAAACCTAAATATAAGGCAACCAAATTAGTAAACACATATGATAGAGTTATCATTCCCACCCTGTAAAAACGTTGAAATGAAAATAAAGCGTATTGTTTAATGAACTCCCACGCATTCTAGGAATCCATACATGTTTTGGAGGATGTTCATGATCATATTCCTAAGTCTTCCACTTTTCTACTCCTTTTGATTCCATTTGTATTCCTTTGTCTCTTTCTCCTGCCCATTTCTCCCCCTCTCCCCCTCCTTTCCTCTCTCCATC
>ML778122.1:358389-370700 GCA_009831015.1 Picea engelmannii | reverse complement strand
CCCTCCTCTCTCCATATCTACGACCCTAACTCTCCCTCCATATCACTATCTACCTCTCTCTGTCTCTCTCTCTCTCTCTCTCTCTCACACACACACACACACACAGACACACACTTCCCCTCAACCCATCCCTCCATCCCTCCCTCTATATATATATATATATATCCTACCCATTTCTTTCCCTATCTCTCCATGTTCTTCCATCTCCCTCCATCTCTTTCTCTCTCTCCCTCAACATGTCCATCACTCTCCCCACACTCTACCCCTCTCTCACTCTTTCCCTCCTTCTCTCCCTCTCTCTCTCTCTGACTTCCTCTGCCCCTCTCTTTCTCTCTCCCACCTTCCCTCTCTCTCTTCCATACCTCTTCCCATCTCTTTATCTCTCCTTCCTCCCCTCTCTCTTTCCCCCACTCTCCCTCGATTTATCTATTTACCTTTCTCTACCCACCTATCTCTCTCTACTCCCATACCTCTCACCATATAAAATTATCTCTCTCTCTTAGCTTCTCTCCCTCTCTCCTTCTCTCCCTCTTTCCTTGATCCAGGTGGATATTGGTGTCGACCCACCTATTCCAAATGGCTTCTCTTGAAAGTTTTTAGTTCAACACATTCTTTTGTACTTATTTATAATTGTGGGTTTTAGACTTCTAGGGCTATATGAATCCCTAAACATATTCTAGGTGGATTCTGATGGCCTCCCACCTAATCCAACTGTCTTATTTTGTATGTTTTCATGCCAGGACATCTTGTTGTACTTTTAGGGACAATTTGGGGCCATAAATATAGTTTTTTTGGCTCACCACAGTAAAACTATATATGGATTTAGAGTTTTATTATGAAATGTATAGTCTCTAAAAGACCTTTCCAACAGGATATCACATGCCTAAAACAAAGGTCGTGTGAAAAAGTTATGACCCCGAGAAGTTTAGGTACCAACTTACCCATAGGGGCCCACATAACGTTTGGTGTTTCATCTCCTAGTGTTAGGTTTTTGGATGTTTAGGGTTTTGTAATTCATGAGTATTATCAAAACGTCCTTTGGGGCCTCATTGTAATAATTCTTCTCAAATGGATGTGTGTAGAAGCCACATATCTTCTCAGAGATAGCTACCACCATTCGAGCAAGTGTTTTGGTTCTGCAGTTTTATAGTCTCAGCCTATTTCATTTATTCAATAGAAGATAGTGTTTAGTGGATATCTTTGTTGTTCTTCATATCTTTGTGTTTATTGTTTCGATCTGATACTCATTTCGTTCCTCCCCTAAATCTAAATCAGTGGTATCAGAGCGCTCTTCTCTTCATTTATTTTTCTTTGTTCATGTCCTTGACAAGATGTGGGTACAATAAGTTGGGACTCGAACCAATCAAGCCATTGCAAGATCGACAGCACTGAGCCTGACAACAGCCCATGGGGATGAAAAGAAAGATGATGGAGAAGGAGATCATTTTAAAATGTTTCTCGAGGAATCCATCGGGCGACAAAGGAACAAAATGATGGACAACTTTGTGCAGATCCTTCGATGATTGTGCATAGGAGAAGCATCTTCATCAGGTGGCCATGCAACCCCATTCAAAGTAGATGTAAATTTTGATATTCCATTATTTTAAGGACTGATAGATGTAGATGTCGTAGATAAATGGTTGAATATGCTTGAAGGGTATTTTTCGGTCCATAATTTTTCCGATAGGGAAAAGATTACTTTTGGACTCCTCAAGGTCATTCCCCATGTTATGGACTGGTGGGGTACTTACTCTGAGAAAAGGGTCATGGAGGAATCTGCAATATTTGTGGTAGCCCCTACATGGGATTCCTTCCGGGATGCTAATAAAGAACAATACTACCCCATTGGAAGCTACGAGGACCAGTACACCCGATGGACCACCCTGTGTAAAGAAAGGGACAAAACAGTACTAGATTTCACCAATATTTTCCATACCCTGTGCACCAAATTGGGTATCAAATAATTTGAGCGACATTTGGTGCTCAAATACCATGGTTTTTTTCATAGATATATTCAAAGAGAAATGGATTTTCTGGACATTTCCTCATTGGTTATGGCTTATAGATATGCCATCACGATCGAGCATAAATTTAAGCAGAAGAGGTGAGAGTTTGGATCTACAAACCCCTCACACCTAAAATAGGGAAAAGGTGGCCCCAACCCACACAACAAGAGACAGAGAAAATATGGCCACTCTTAGGAAAACCATTCCAAGCTATGACATAAGAAGGGAAATGAAAATACAAATAAGGACATATGAAAATGTTGTGAATACCATAAAATACCTTGGCACAACACTAAAGAATGTCGCTCCAAGATGTCACTTGTGGTCGAGCTGAAGGCGTCTAAGTATAAGGATGATTATGACTCCGAATCAAATCCAAAAGGAGGGAAGCGTATTATCGATGTTGAACCCAGTGCCACTATCACTACCACCAAATTCCAGCCAATCAAACGAGGAGAACTAGAGGAATGGGAACCCATTTTTCACTCACATATGTGGGTAAAGGGGGCTCCACTTCATTTAATTCTCGATAGGGGAAGTAAGAATAACTTGATCTCAGTAGAGGTCATCAAGCAATTGGACCTGCTGATGACACCACACGCGAAACCCTACACCATCTGTTGGCTTCGCCAAGGAAGAGATCTCTGTGTCAGCCAACAGTGTTTTGTGCCCTATGACATCAAGCCTTTCAAAGATGAGGTATTTTGTGAAATTTCTCCCCTTGAACTTTGTGATGTTATTTTAGGACAACCATATTTGTGGAAGCTTCATGTTGTATATGAGTCTAAACCCTATAGTGTTATTATTACTTTGGGTAGACGATTGTATAGGATAGTAGAGGTAGCACTGCCTACTGCTATTTCTTTAATATATGCTAAGAAATGCAGTAAGGTCATTTCACAGACCAAGAAGTTCGTCTTCTTTGTGATCTATGCTCATAGTAAGAAGAAGGTAGTTTCCACAAATATGTTCTCTACATAGAGCCTCTGTTTACAACAGAAGTAAGTGGACAATATCATGGAAGAGGACATAGAAATATTATCCTCACCTACTGGGGTATCGATGCACTTCCAATTCAACCATTCAATTGATGTGACCCCCATTGTACCTCTGCCTCATGGACTAATCTATCATTGATCACTGATGGGAAATGGAGAAATAAGGTATCGGATCCAAGATCTTCTTCAAAATGGGCACATCAGACCCAAATCCTCCCCTTGTGGAAGCCCGATTATACTGGTGCAGAAGAAGGACAAGACCTGGAAACTATGCATTGCTTATAGGGAATTAAAAAAATCATTGTCAGGAACCGATACACAATTCCAAGGATTGATGAAATTCTTGACCAAATCAAGGAGGATATGTTCTTCAGCAAGATTGACCTAAATTTTGGCTACCACTAGGTTCCCATCGAACCAATTGATGTATGGAAGACAACTTTCAAATCTAAAGGAGGTCTCTTTGAATGGCTTGTCATGCCCTTTGGCTTAAAAAATGCACTAGCCACTTTCATGAGGTTGATGGATGATGTATTGATACCCTTCACCAACTCTTTTGTGGTGGTATATTTGGATGACATCCTCATCTTCAACAGAACTTGGGAGGAGCACATGCAGCATATTCAGTAGGTTTTGAGTAGTCTGTGACAACAAAAGTTGTATGTCAACTTAGAAAAATGCTCCTTTGGCATGAAAAGGGTCCAATACCTGGGATGCATTGTTGATGAGCATGGGTTACATGTTGATCCAGCTAAGATTTAATTCATCCATGACTGGCTATCCTCAACCACACTAAACAAGATTCAAATTTTCTTGGGACTGACCAACTTCTACCAACGGTTCGTGTTGGGATTCTCCCATATTGCATGGGCCCTCATCCAAGTGAAAAACGGCGGAGACAGGGAAAAGTTCATGTGGGGGAAGGAAAAACAACGAGCATTTGATGATATGAATCATCGCTTGTGCTCAGCTCCAATACTCTCCTTGAACGATCTGCAAAAACCATCTAATATTGAGATTGATGCATCTGAATATGTTGTAGGAACAATTCTCAATCACCATCGTCATCCAGTGGCATACCATAGTGAGGCACTCTCAGATACTGTTCGAAAATACCCCACCTATGACAAGGAAATTTATTCCACTGTACAATAATGTCTTCAATAAAAACATGAAATTTTGGAAGAGGAGACGATCATCCACACTAATCACAAGCCTCTTCAGTTCATACAAACATAGGGGAAATTGAAACACAACAACCATCAAAAGTGGTCAACCTACCTATATCAGTTCCATCTCAACATCAAGTATAAGACAACAAGATCAAATCATTTTGTTGACTACCTCAATTGACCTCTCGTGGCTGCACTCACCACTGTGCTCCATTCCTATGGACATAGGCATATGAGTGGACCCAATTTTATCAACAAGACCCAGAATTCTCAACCACCTATTAGATCTTGGGTACATGCACGAGTGTCACTGATTTTCACATTCAAGATAGATTGTTATGCCATATTGGCCATCTATGTGTTCCTGTCAGTGAGCATGCAAAGATGATTTGGGAATCCTGCTATAGTCATATGGCACAACATTTTGGCATGGAGAAAACTGCGGTCATTCTGCATAAAAAAAATTATTGGCCAAAAATTTGATAAGACGTCAGAAAGTATGTCATATCTTTCACTGGCTGTGCCATTTCCAGGTCATCCATCAAGAAGAAATTCTTATACACCCTCCTTCATACTTCTGAGAATCCTTGGGAATCCATCTCAATGGATTACATGTCTAGCCTTCCATCCACCAAGTAAATAAATGATTGTGTATTTTTGGTCGTTGATTGGTTTTTAAAGCTGGCCATCCTCACAGGGTGCAAGAAGAATATCACATCAGTAGATACTGTCAAGCTCTTCTTCGAATGAGTGTGGGTCCATTTTGGGATACGACATACCATATTATCTGACTGGGACATAATGTTCCTCATCAAATTTTGGTCGAGTCTTTCATCATTGTTGGACACCAAGATCAATAGATCCACTTCTTTCCACCCCCAAACATACGGAAAAACAAAGGTTATCAATCACATGATTGTGAAAATCCTACACATGTACAAATCTAAGTATCCACATACATGGAATGAGAGTCTCCCCTATGTTAAACACTGTTACAACAAGGCTCTCCATAGCTCCATCGACCATAGCCCATTTCAGGTGGGGCTGGGATTCCAACCCTTGGGTCCCATTGATGTTGCACTACCTCTTTCCACAACACAGAAAAAATATTCCCATGTTGAGTCTGAGACCAAAAAATCCACCATATTGATTGAGCAGATTCAACACATCCTCCAACATGTCCAAGAGATTTTGCAAAAATCCAATGCTAAGTACATGCATCGCCATGATCAACATAGGGTACCGCACTAGTTTCAGGTTGGAGACAAAGTCTGGTTACATTTGTAGAAGGAACATATTACAAGGCCCCATCGAAAGCTCTACCCAATTAGCTATGGGCCTTACACTATCACCAAGGCTATGGGTAGCAATGTTTTTGAGCTCAACACTCGACCCTTCCTTGGCTTGCACACAATATTCAATGTGGACTTCCTTTGGCCATATTTTCCACCATTTTTGGACACCTCAGAGATCTTCGAACAAATGAAACCAATATATATCAACCTTGAATGCATATAAAAAGTATCCATTGATCATATAGTGGACACATAGGTCAAGGGAATTCACTAGCAGAGGATCCATCTTTATCGGGTTGTTGAGGCATGACAACTCCTACACCAAGGCAAGTGACTCACCCGGGGACAAATTCAACAGAGGTTTCCTCACCTGATTGGGGAAATCAACGAAATGGAGACCATTTCTTCCTAAGGGAGGAGGATTGATACAGGTGGATATTGGTGGCCACCCACTTATTCCAACTAGTTCCTCTTGACAGTTTTTAGTTCAACATGTTCTTCTGTAGTTCTTTATAATTGTGGGTTCTAGACTTTCGAGGTTGTCTGAATCCCTTCACATATTCCAGGTAGATATTGGTGACCTCCCACCTAATCCAACTGGATTATTTTGTATGTTTTCATGTCATCACATCTTGTTGTACTTCTAGGGCTGTTTTGGGGCCCTAAACATTGTTTTTTTGGCTCGCCACAGTGAAACTATAGACGAAGTTAGAGCTTGACAACGAAATGTGTAGTTCTCTTAAATACCTTTCCAACTGGATATCACACTCCTGAAATGGAGGTCGTATGCAAATTTTATGACCCCAAGAAATTAAGGTACCAACTTACCCATAGGGGCCCATAAAATGTTTAGCATTTCATCTCCTAGGGTTAGGTTTTTGGATGTCTAGGGTTTTGGAATTCATGAGTAATATCGAAAAGGCCTCTAGAGCCTCATTGTAATCATTCTTCTCATAAGGATGCATATAGTAGCCACATCTCTTCTCAGAGATAACTACCACCATTCGAGCAAGTGTTTCAGTTCTGCATTTTTACAGTTTCAACTTATTTCATTTATTCAATACAAGATATTGTTCACTAGATATATGTGTTGTTCTTCATATCTCTTTGTTTATTGTATTAAATCTATTATTCAGTTCATTCCACCCCTAAGGCTATATTAGTGGTATCAAAGTGGTATTCTCTTCATTTATTTGTCTTCATGCATGTCCCCGACAAGATCTGGGTACAAGAATTTGGGACTCGAACCAATCGAGCCATTTCAAGATCGGTCGCACCGAGCCCGACAAAAAACCCGTGGGGGATAGAAAAAAGTATGATAGATCGGGAGATCCTTTTAAAATGTTTCTTGAATAATCCCTCATGCAAAAAAGGAACAAAATGATGGGAAACTTTGCCCAGATCCTTCGACGAATGCCCACAAGAGACGCATCTTCATCAAGTGGCCATGCAACCCCCTTCAAGGTATAGGTAAATTTTGATATTCCAATATTTGAAGGAATGATAGATGCGGATGTTGTAGATAAATGGTTGAATCTACTCGAAGGATATTTTTTGGTCCACAAATTTTTCGATAGGGAAAAGATTACTTTTGCACTCCTTAAGGTTGTCCCCCATGTTAAGGACTAGTGGGATACTTACACTCAGCAAAGGGCCATAGAGGAATCTGCAATATTTGTGGTTTCCCCTACATGGAATTCCTTCCAGGATGCTATTAAATAACCTTACTACCTTGTTGCAAGCTACGAGGACCAGTACACCCGATGGACCACCCTGCGTCAATAAAGGGACTAGACAATATCGGATTTCACCAATAATTTCCATACCCTGTGCACCAAATTGGGTATCAAAGACTTCAAGCGATATCTGGTGCTCAAATACCATGGTTGTATACATAGATACATTCAAACAAAAATGGATTTTATGGACATCGCCTCATTGGGTACAACTTATAGATATTCCATCAAGATCGAGCATAAATTTAAGCAGAAGAGGTGAGATTTTGGATATGCAAACCCCTCATAGACGAAGCAGGGAAAAGGTGGCTCCAAACCACATGGAAAGGGACATAGAAAATATGGCCACTCTCAGTACAACCATTTCAAGATGCAACACAATAAGGGAAATGAAAATACAAAGAAGGAAATGAGAAAATGGTTTGAATACCATAAAATCCCTTGGCACAACACTGAAGAACGTCGCTCCAAACAGTCACTTCTGGTCAAGCTCAAGGCATCCTAGTCTGAGGCTGATTTTTACTCCGAATCAAATCCATAAGGAAGGAATTGGATTATCGATGTTGAACCCAGTTCCACTGTCGCTACCACCAAAGTCCAGCCAAGTGAACCAGAATAACCAGAGGAAGGGGAATTCCTTTTTCACTCAAAGATGTGGGTAAAGGGGGCTCCTCTTTATTTCATTGTCGATATCAGAAGTTAGAAGAACCTGATCTCAACAGAGGTTGTCAAGCGATTGGACCTGGTGAGGACACTTCACCCGCATCCCTAGACCATCGGCTGGCTTTGCCAAGGAAGAGATCTTAGTGTCAACCAATAATGTCTTCTACCCTACGACATCAAGCCTTTCAAAGATGAGGTATTGTGTGATATTTATCCTCTTGAATTTTGTGATGTTCTTTTAGGACAACAATATTTTTGGAAGTGTCATGATGTGTATGAGTCTAGATCTAGTAGTGTTATTATTACTTTGGGTAGATGATTGTATAGGATACCAGAGGTAGCACCGCCTACCACTATTTCTTTAATCTCTGCTAAGCAATGCAGTAGGCTCATTTCATAGACTGAGAAGTTCTTCTTCTTTGTAATCCATTGTCACAGTAAGTAGAAGGTCAGTGCCACATCTATGGCATCTACAGAGAGCCTCTCTTTACAGCAGAAGCAAGTGGACAATATCGTGGAAGAGTACATAGACATATTCTCCTGACCCATGGGGGTACCAACACACTACCAAGTCAAGCATTCAATTGACATGACCCCCAGTGCACCTTTTCCTCATGGACAAGTCTATTGTCACTCGTTGATGGAAAATGACGAAATTAGGTGTCAGATCAAAGAGCTTCTTCAAAATCGAAACATCAAACCTAGATTGTCCCCTTATGGAAGCTCGATTGTACTAGTGCAAAAGAAGGATGGGATCTGATGTATTTGCATTGATTACAAAGCATTAAACAAAATACTGTCAGGAACCAGTACCCAATTCCCAGGATTGATGACCTTCTTGCCCAACTCAAGGGGGAAATTTTCTTAAAAGAGATTGACCTAAAGTATGGGTACCACCAGGTTCTCATCGACCCAACTGATGTATGGAAGACAACTTTCAAATCTAAACAAGGTCTCTTTGAGTGGCTAGTCATGCCCTTTGGCTTAACAAATGCACCGACCACTTTTATGAGGCTAATGGATGATGTATCGAGACCCTTCACCAAATCTTTTGTGGTGGTATATTTGGATGAAATCCTCATCTTCAAAATAACTTGTGAGGAGAACATGCGGCACATTCAACAGGTTTTGAGCACTTTACAACAATACAAGCTATATTCCAACTTAGAAAAATGCTCCTTTGGCATGAACATAGACCAAAAATGCTACATTGTTGATGATCATGGGGTACATGGTGATCTAGCTAATATCCAAGTCATCCATGAATATCCATCCCTAGCCACACTAACTAAGATTCAAATCTTCTTGGGACTAGCTAACTTCTACCAATGGTTCATGTTGGGATTCTCCCATATTGCATGTGCCCTTAGCCAAGTGACCAAGGGAGGTGGAAGGGAAAATTTTGTGTGGGGAAATTAATAACAATGAGCATTCAATGATTTGAACCATCGCTTGTGCTCAACTCTAGTACTCTCCTTTTCATATATGCAACAACTGTTCGAGATTGAGACTATTGCATCTGACTATGTTGTAGGTGTAGTTCTCACTCAACACAGTCATCTGATGGCATACCATAGTGACACACTCTTAGATATTGTCTTAAAATACCCCACCTATGAAAAGGAAATGTATTCCATTATACAATCTTGTCGTCAATGGAAAAATTACATTATGGGAAAGTTGATGATCATCCACACTGATCACAATCCTCTGGATTTCATACAGACATAGGGGAAATTGTAGAATGACCACCATCAGAAGTGGTTACCTACCTGAAGTAGTTCCATATCAACATCATCTATAAGACATTGATCTCAAATCGTATCGCTGACTACCTCAATTTACCTCCCGTGGCTGCACTCACCACTGTGCTCCATTCTTATGGACATGAGGCATCTCCGTGGCCCCAAATTTATCAACAAGATCCAAACTTCACCACCACCTATCATCTCTTGGGTACAGACATGAATGCCACTGATTTTATCATTCAGGACAGATTCTTATGCCATATGGGCCATGTATTTGTTCCTGCAAGCGAGCGTGCAAAGATTATTTGGGAATCCCACTACAATCGGATGGCAGGACATTTTGGCATGGAGAAAACTATGGTCGTTCTATAGAAAACTTTTATTGGCCAAAATTTCGACTTGACGTCATTAAGTATATCATATCTTTCATTTCATGTTCCATTCCCAATCCAACCATCAAGAAGCAAGTCTTATACACCCCCTTCATACTCCTAAGAATCCTTGGGAATCCATCTCAATGGATTACATGGCTGGCCTTCTGTCCACCAAGAAAGGCAATGATTGTGTATTTTTGGTCATTGATTGGTTTTCAAAGTTTTCCATCCTCACAACGTGAAAGAAGAATATTACAGTGACAGATACTACCAATCTCTTCTTCGAACGAGTGTGGGTACATTTTGGGATACCAAAGACCATCATCTCCTACTAGGACAACATGTTCCTCAACACATTTTGGTTGAGTCTCTTGTCAATGTTGGAAACCAAACTCAATAAATGAATTTATTTCCACCCCCAAATAGACAACCAAACAAAGGTCATCAATTGCATGATTGTGCACATCCTATGCATGTACAACTCTAGGAATCCATGCACATGTGATGAGAGTCTTCCCTATGTTCAACACAGTTACAACATGGCTCTCCATAGCTCCATCGACCATAACCCATTTCAGGTGAGGCTGGGATTCCAAACCTTAGGTCCCATTGATGTTTCACTACCTATTTCCACCACACAGAAAAAATCTTCAAATGTTCAGTATGAGACCCACAAATCCACCAAATTCATTGAGCGGATTCAACACATCAACCAATAGGTCCATGCTATTTTGCAAAAAGCCAATGCTAAGTACAAGCAGTGCCATGATCAGCATAGGTTACCACATTAGTTTCAGCTTGGAGACAAAGTGTGGTTACATTTGCAGAAGGAGCATCTTACAGGACCCCATTGGAGGCTCCACCCACTAAGGTTGTGGGTACTAGTGTTTTTGAGCTCAACACCCCACCCTTCCTTGGGTTCCACCCAGTGTTCAGTGTGGACCTCCTTCAACCATATTTTCCACCATTATTGGACACCTCAGATATCGTCGAATAAATAAAACCAACAAAGCTCAACCCTAATTGCATATCACAAGCATCCACTGATCATATAGTGGACACACATATCAAGGGCACTCGCTAGTAGAGGATCCAACTTTATTGGGTTGTCAAGGAAGGGAAACTCCTACACCAAGGAAAGTGGCTCAGTCGAGGAAAAAATCAGTAGAATTTTCCTCACATGATGGGGGAAATCAAGGCAATAAAGGCCATTTATTCCTAAGGGGGGAGGACTGATCCAGGTGGATATTGGTGGTCACCCAGCTATTCCAACTGTCTCATCTTGATAGTTTTTAGTTCAACACATTCTTTTGTACTTCTTTGTAATTGTGGGTTCTACACTTTCGAGGTTGTTTGAAGCCCTACACATCTTCCAGGTGTATACTGGTGACCTCCCACTTAATCCAACTAGCTTATTTTGTATGTTTTCATGTTAGCACATCTTGTTGTACTTCCAGGGCCTTTTGGGGCCCTAAATATTGTTTTTTTGGCTCACCACATTCAAACTATAGACAGACTTAGAGTTTGATTGAGAAATGTGTATTTCTCTGAAAGACCTTTCCAATGGGCTATCACACCCCTAAAATGAAGGTCATACTCAAACGTTACGACCGTGGTAAGTTGAAGTACCAACTTACCCATAGGGGCCCACATAATTTTTGGCGTTTCATCTCCTAGGGTTAGGTTTTTGGATGTCTAGGGTTTTGGCATTCGTGAGTAATATCAAAAAGGACTCTTGAGCATCATTGTAATCATTCTTCTCATATGGATGCACATAGTAGCCATATCTCTTCTCAGAGATAGCTACCACCATTCAAGCAAGTGTTTTTGTTCTGGAGTTTTATAGTTTCAGCCTATTTCATTTATTCAATAGAAGATATTGTTCATTAGATATTTGCGTTGTTTTTCATATATCAGTGTTTATTATATTCAATCTGTTACTTAGTTCATTCTTCCCCTAAGTTCATATCATTCCCTCTCTCTCCCCACCCCCTCTCTCTATATCTAGACCCCCACACCCTTCCCCTCCCCCTTCTCTCTCCCTCTTACCCCCTCGCTCTCCCTATACATCTCCCTCTTTACCACATTACTCTCCACCCCTATATGTCATGGGAGATATAGAGTGGGATATATACAAGGGGAGAGAAGGAGGAGAATGATATAAAGAGGAAGGGATAGGGAGAGAGAGAGAGAGAGATAGTGGGGGGGAGAGAGAGAGAGAGAGAGAGAGAGAGAGAGAGAGAGAGAGAGAGAAAGTGGGGAGATATATTTGAATATATATAGAGGTAGAGTGGAGTAGGGAGAGAATGGGAGAGAGTG
>ML778122.1:324679-357577 GCA_009831015.1 Picea engelmannii | reverse complement strand
TATGATTCTTTCCCATAAATCTAATTCCACTTTATTGTATAACTCCTTGATCATATACATAGATTCATTGTTGAATAGATTGTGCTTTCTTCACTCCACTTGGTTTGTATTGTTTTGGTCTTGACTGTACGAGAGCATTGGAGCGAAGCGGGAGAAACAAAGACCAAAGGAAGCGTTAATAAGGTATGTTCCTTGTTCTTGTCTCTTATTTGATTCAATGGTTAGAATCTAGGGAAAGAGTCATATTCTGTTGTGTTTTGTTCTAGATCTAGGTGGATCTAGGGAGATCAGTTTGTGTCCGCACTTATAGATTTATCCAATAACACCCACCACTACTTGGGACCTATTCCCATCTACCCCTAGTCCCCTACCTATAAATAACCCTTAACCCCCTCCACATATGGGCCCTAAGCTCCCTATGCCCATACCTCTTCCTAGGGACCTCAAAATCCTTGTAGCTTTGTCCTAGTTCCCTAAACATTTCCCTATGCCTCAAATCACTTTCAATCCTAAGCCCCCATTCCCCAGTCCCCCCCAAGCCCCTCCATACTTTATTTATTTTTAAAGTTACATGGGCCATGTAAAAATAATTCTTGTTGCATTAAGAGAATGCATGTGCTCTTGTGAGAAAGATAAATTAGGTTGAGTATTGATTTTTTAACCCAACAAAAGTGCACATGCACTCTAGAATATGTGCAGGCTATATAACACATGAGTTCTAGAGTTTGTATGTTCTTTTGTTGGGTAATAAATCAATACATGGCCTCATTTATTCATTCAATCTATAATCCACATGAAATCCTATGGAGACTATACCATATGAGTATAGCACAATTATCATCCCCTTTCTGTCCCAAAAACATGAGAATTACTCGATATGAGCTATGCTAAAACAATGACAACAAATGACTTTTCTGTTTTTTAGTGTCAATGGAAAGGAAATTTTTGTATTGTTGTGTAATTGGAAGGAATTTATTTTCTTGTCATACAATTGGAATAAAAGAATTTGACGACTTTATTTAGCTTTTGGTGTAATTGGAAGAAAACATGTCTTGTTGTGAAATTGGAAGATTTTTTCTTCTTCTTGTGTAATTGGAAGGAAATTTTCATCTTGTGTATTTGGAAGCAAATTTTTGTCTTGTTGTGTAAATGGAGGACAAGTTTTGGAAGATATTTTTTCACTTTGGTGTAATTGGAAGGCAACTTTGTCTTATTGTGAAATTGCAAGAGAAATTTTGTCTTATTGTGTAATTGGAAGGTAATTTTTGGAAGACATCTTTTGTATTTTGGTGTAATTGGAAGATAATTATTTTCTTATTGTGTAATTGGAAGGCAACTTTTGGAAGATTTTTTTCATCTTTTGGTGTAATTGGAAGGCATTTTTGGTATTTTTTTGTAATTGGAAGGAAATTGTTTTCTTTTTGTGTAATTGTAAAGAAATTTTTGAAACAAAACTCTTGTATTTTTGTGTAATATGAAATAACGTTTTCCCTTTAAATAAAGGGTAGATATGTAATAAATGCAGAAAGTCTTCAAGGAAAGAAAAAAAACATTTAAAAGGTCATTAAAGAAATATAAATTTTAGATTAGGTATGACAAATTGTAAGATTTTAGCTAAAGTATTGGAGAAAAAATAGTGGGCCTTCACTATTAGGTGACCTCATTTTGAGATGATGTGAATTGGACAGTTAAGGGACTAGTACAGATTTGTTCGCATGATAACACTAGGCCTTCTTCAAACAAAAAAGATGTAGTAAAAATGAGAATGGGTTAAGGGATTATTAACCTCACATTAAACTATTTATTGACATGACACAAAAAAAATTGCATGAGAGATTCAGGAATGCACATAGTGCACTTAAATTGGGCAAAAGATATTTTGAGAAATGGAATCCTTTTTATGTTCAAATTAACACAATACGTAGCACATGTTTTTGTCGATAACCCATTGAATATGATTATTAGCATGACACACACACAGACATATTTCACGTATTATATAACACCCTTATGAAGGAATGCTCAATTGTATTGCCACTAACATGTTCTAGAGACTTTATTCATAGCATCTTGTGTACAAGGCCAAAGGGTTGTACATTTTAGGAAAACAATTTCTTAGGTGGGACATGCCCTAGGTGTGGTGGAATGACATTACAAATAAAGTGAATCCATGCGAGTGATGATTATGAATTGGGGAGGAAAAATGTTGACTTACAAAGATTCAAATATGTCACATATCATATTGAGGGAGGAAATGAAAGAAAAAGGATACAGTTGATGACTTACTAGTTTAGTAATGAATATTTAAATGGTATCTTTTCTTTCATCTTGCACTTTGAAATGTGATGGGGGGGCGAGGGGATTGTAATAGTGAATTTAAATATGTATTTGTTGTTTTTCCACTAGGTATGAGTATTTGACTTCAACAAGGACTTATTCAAAGAGACCAAACAATATGTTCATCATGTCCATGTGGCTCAATGTCAGGACACTTTTTTTTTGAATATGAAGAGATACATTCCCTTTTGGTTCTATCTTATCTTGGGTTGATTTTTCTAATAAATACATCTTTCAATCTCAAAATGAGATTGAAAGCCAATATGATCACTCAAAGGAGGAAAACATAATGGTCCATATCACATACATGCCTAGGCTAGAGAGTAGTGAAGAAAATAGAGTTATATTGAAGGGTATCACTTATACATAAGTGACTCTAGGTTCCATGAATAAGCTTACATAAAAAATTCATTTTATTTGTTATACAATCACTTAAACGAGAATAATATAAAATGGACTCACATTGGATTTGGTCATGCGGTTGCATAGCAAAATTAAAAAATTCCCATGTATTTCAATGTGTGTTTATGTTTCAAAAACAAAACATGGTACCCCATATTTGGAACTATTTCAATACTGGGAATGGGAAAGGGGAACATTATGGAGTAGGTACATGCATAAAAACTTTGTTAGGTAGCCAAGAAATGAAGTTCACAAATATTTATTTCATTCAATAGGAAAAATCCATTGTTGAATGGTGTTCTTCAGTAATGGAAGAGGGTACAAGAAGGTGAGAAGACCAATCAATCAACAAAGAACATGTACATATAAATTTTTGGGAGGTGGTTGATGTAGATCAATCATAGTCATATGAATGCAAAATAATCATGGGCATTACTGGATTTCATTCATCTCGAACATTATACAATGCAATAGTTTAAATATGGATGAAAAAACTCTATTTCTTATGTGATCCATGTCATCGTAGTAGTAGTAAATGGGATGATTGTGAGTCGACGGACTGAGTTATATATGGGATCATGTATCAATCCCCATTGGTCATCGTATAACTATGAAATTATCCAAGTTGGAGGAGGACCACTCAAATGTTTCACTAGATTATGATCACATCTTAGATATTGTACAACCAAGTTTTGGAAATCCATTTTTTGCAAGGAACATATACATAATGGTTACCCCAAGATGTAATTAATGGCACTCTGACTGTTGGTTGGAATGTTTCTTAAAGGGAAAGAAAACACTCATTTTCTTAGTAACATAATCCAAAGACATTCAGTTTTCGGTTGGGTCGATGGTTATTAAAGGAGAATATACGACACATGATGAAAGAAAATAGAAGAAGCATAGTGGTGTATTTTAATATTATAGACTAGGTGAAGTGATATTCCACTTTATTAACTTAGTTGTTGGTAGAAACATCCAAATACAAACAATGGCAAAGAATAACAAATCAAAGTTACAATATTTCCTTCTTTACTCTAAGCACAAGAAGTTAATGGAGACCATTAGTATTATAAGTGATGTTGATGGTCTATTTGAATGACCATAGCTAAGTACACAAGTATGTTGTATGTTTGTTATTTTCTATTCTATTTTGAGATATGTGTGTTGTTTGTTATTTTTGTTCAATTTTCAATTAATTTATAAATGAATTATAATTGTTCTTAATGAACTATTTTAACTCTAGTGTTATTTTTTTCATCCAAGTTATCCAAAGAATCATATGCACATGAAGGGACATCAATAAGAACAACAATTCTTCTAAACACCACCCAATGATTATGGGGAAAATGGGATTGGGATGGCATTGGGAAGTGTGTGTAGTTAATTTCTAGATTTATAATTTATCCTCATTTAATGAATTAAATGAGCCTGGTAAAGGGTATATTCTCTCTATATTCATCACTTTCATGCCTATATTGCGATAATAGGTATATACTCCTCCTTTGTCCTTTTATTATGAGAAAAAGAATGTGGACAACCATCTTCATCACCTTAATTCTTACTAAGAATGAGATAAAAGGCCTTTGGTCCTTCTTATCACCCAAATTCCTATATTGAAAGAAACGGTAGAATGATATTTCATTATCATATGCATCACCCTAATGCGTATATTATGATAAAAAATATGTTCTCATTCTCTTCATCACCAAAATTCCTAGATTTTTAGAATGGACATATGATCCTCTTCATCTAGTCCCTCGATTGTGAGAAATTCCATGTGCCCATTCCACTCATCCTATAAATTCTTAGGTTGTGCAAAATTCCACTATTGCACTGTCATCATAACCCCTCTCATCCTACCACTATATTGGTGCATGAACCATTTTATGTGTCACTTAATGAAAGTTTCCTAAAGAAGCTTAGACTGTTGAATTTTCTATATGAGATGGTATTGTATGTGAATATGTATTATTACAATGATGAGTGTTCCATATATGTAAAACATATCGTGACTATCCATGAAAGGATGCATCCCTTGGATAATAAATATATATGGGACACTCATCATAAATAATTATTTATGATATATATTTATACCTTATATAAATATATTATTACATTAATAATATTGTTTAATAATTAATAATCATATTATTAATTATTAATCTAGTAGAATGTATTTCCGATGCTCCCCAAACATCAACACTCCCTCTTAGCGAGGGAGAAATTCTACATTATGCCAAGATTACCTATGAAGATTGCATGTGGGTAGCTCTCAAATAGCTTCAACATGTCACCATGACATCCATTACTTCGCAATGCATCTGTATATTATCATGTGTACCTTCAGTCTTCGTTCCAACCCATTTTTATGTTGGATGAGATCCACTTGTCTCAGTGCCAACCCTTTTTCATGCTAGCTAAGAACACTCAGTTCCAACCCTTTTGCATGCTAGACGAGTTCCACCTGTCTCAGTGCCATCCATTTTTCATGTTGGATGAGAACAGTCAATGCCAACCCTTTTTCATTCTAGATGATTTCCACTTGTCTCAGTTCCAACCCTTTTTCCTGCTAGAAGAGAACACTTAGTGCCAACCCTTTTTCATGCTCGATGAGTTCCACTTGTCTCAGTTCCAGCCGTTTTTTATGTTGGATGAGAACACTCCCTATGAAGAGGGACCACTCAAAGCTTGTCCCTAAAGTAATCAAACTTCATCCTTTACAGTGGCTTGTTACACATGTCTGCAACATGATCCTCTGTAGTCACGAAACTGGAGCCTCATTACTCCCTTCTACACCATAGAGTGATACCTGATTTCGATATGCTTTGAATTATCATGAAACATTAGGCTCTTCTTGAAAACATTATACAACTCTGGTTGTTGCACAAGATATAGGTCACCTCCATCGCAATATCGAATAATCCAATCAACAAGTTTTGAAGCCACACCACTTCGTGACTTGATGCACATGATGCCACATACTCTGTCTCAATCGTATTGAGTGCTACTAATGTCTTCTCCTTGCCCAACCATGATATCATAATGATCCTATATTGAAACAACATCCGGAAGTACTCTTTTGATCCATTGCACTCCCTTCCCAATTAGAGTCTATATGCTTCCTCTGAAGCTTGAATCCCTATGAAGTTATATATTCTTCAGAGTCATCTTCTCCCTTTGCATGTGATGACCTCCTCTTCTTCTCCATTACATGGATGTGCACAACTCTATATCTGGATAGTCTACTTTATTTTTCTTCTTGCAAGCGTCATTATGGCTCCCTCTCAGAGATATTACCTATGACCTTACCAGAACAACAAACAAGAACAACCAAAAGCATCATATTTTCCTAGCAATCCAAGGAGACAATTCACATTATGTCGATGCAATGCCAACCATGTATTTACACAACTATATACATCGACCCTGCAATTGATACACCTTCTACTATGACCAACACAAATCCATGATATACTTGAAATGTCATACGACTAACCATGTTGATTTTCTAGTGTTAAATTAGACAAGCACAATTTTCTGCAAGTGGTAAAAACTCTAGAACATCACTAAGTATTTACACTCAGAAAATTTCAACTACTTACAAGATTTAGTCTCTTCCTTAGATTACTTCCCATGTGTGAGGGAGAAAAATATATGTATCTATTGTTGTGTCTTTCAAGTGTCATTTTATAGTAATATTAAATTGATCCAAAGAGGCATGTCTCTTTGAAAATTAAATTTAAAATTAAATTAAATTTTCTTTCTTATAAATAGTTCAAGAATACCTCTCGAACTACACAAAGATTAACTTGGTTATAATCCATCCACATAGTATTTGAATTTAAATTGTTCCTCCATAATTCATGTGATTCTTTGCATAAATATAGATAGAATTAAATATGGAGTACATTCCTCATATTTAGGTAATTAGACATTTTTACTAGAAATTACTACCCAGCATAATTTATGGAATTTTTTCTATAATTTAGGTAGGAGTAAAAATTAAATATGTTTTAAGTACAGATTGTAACAACCCAATAAATTTAACACTCCCAACACTTTACTTTGCTCTTATTTTCCTGGGCCTTCCTGTGAGATGATACCATGTTAAATTTTCCATATGAGATGATATTGTATGTGAATATGTATGATTACAATGATGTGTGTTCCATATATATAGAACATATGAGAACCATCCATGAAAGGATGCATCCCTTGGATAATAAATATAAATGGAACACTCATCATAAATAATTATTTATGATATATATGTGTACCTTATATAAATATATTCTTATATTAATAATATTACATTAATAATATTGTTTAGTAAACAATAATCATATTATTAATTATTAATCTAGGTAGAATGTATTTCCGATGATGCCAAAACATCAATAATAAAATCATAAGAGATGGGTGCCTCTGTTTTTTATCCAGTGTGAAGATTCTAACAAAATTGATGGTTCATCCATTCGAGGTTTGGTTAGATTTTTACAACAAATTGCAACTCTTCTCCCAAATCCATTAAGGGACACATTAGGAATTTGGTAGAAGGGCATAAAATCGAAACTGAGTAGCACAATTTAGTTCCATAATACCCCACAACTGTATTTGGCCAAGGCTTATGTGATCACCCTACCCACAATCACCTTAGCCAATATTTTTCATAATCGACCCCTAGTGTAAAAATTACATTGTCCCTTATTAAGAAAAACCATAGTACCAGAGATTGTTGAATAAATCATTCTATGAACAAAACAGTAATAGGAGAGGGGTGCCCCTAGGTGTAGTCCAGTGTCAATAGTCTCACAAAACCAACAATTCATCCATCGAAGGCACAGTTAGAGTTTTATGGCAAGTTGCATCTCACCTCCCAAAGCCATTTAGGGACACATTAGGAATTTTGTATGGGGGCATAAATTCAAACCAAGAAACATAATGAGTTTTGTAATATCCTAGAAGTGTTTTTTGAAAGTCCCATCTGAGAATGCTACCCACAATCACCCATGGAAGTGTTTTCCAAAATCAACGCCTCATGCAAAAATTTCATTATGAATTACTAAGAAAAACACTAGTTTCAGAGATCATCAAATAAAGCATTTTCTAGGAAACACAATCATATAAGAGGGGTACCCCTATTTATAATATAGTTTGAAGAGTCCAACATAATCAATGGATTCTCCATTTGATTTCCGATTAGATTTTTATGGTGAGTTGCAACTCACCTCCTGAAGTTATTCAAGGACACATTGGGAATTTATTCTGGGCATAAAATCAAAATTGGGTTGCATAATTAAGATATGTAAGCTCTTGCGAGTGCTTTTTTTCCAAGGCCCATGTGAGCATGCTACCGACAATCACCCGGGCTAGTGTTTTTCAAAAATGACCCAAGAGAAAAAATTACATTGTCCCTTGTTGAGTAAATTTTTAGTTCTAGAGATCGTCAAATAAAGCATTTTCTTGGAAACAAAATCATAGTAGATTGGTGAAACTAGTTGTAATCAGTGTTAGAGTCCATCAAAACTAATGATTCATCCATTTGAGGCATGATTATATTTTTATGGTGAGTTGCAACTCACTTTCTGAATCCATTCAGAGACACGTTGAGAATTTAATCTAGGGTCTTAAAATCTAGATGAAGAAACATAATTGAGTTCGATAAGATCTTGCAAGTGTGTTTGGTCGAGGCCCATGTGACTAGGATTCCAAAAATCACTCGAGCCAATGTTTTTCAAAATCAACCCCTTAGTGAAAAAATATGCTTGGGAGTGGATTTGGAGAATGGCCTCCTTTTGGCATTGTAGGTAAACATGGATGGTTAGATCCATCTAAAATAATTACAAAATAATGAAAATGTCTAATGAGACAACTAAGAATATAAGGACACAACTAATATTCCATTAGGTTGTAGTAAAGACATTGATGAGACATGTGGGATGCTAAAATGACTCAATTAGGATGCTAGTAAGACACCGAGGACACCCTAAGACCCTAGTTAGATGGAATTATGACACAATATATGATCGCAAACATAATCTAAGAGACACATATGTAATCTAAGACATTTTTTTCCAGCCACAACACCTTCCCTTAATTTCTTCTCTTCACTTCAAAACAACATTACTTTAAGTGAAGAAATTAGGCCCCTCTATTACTTTTTTCTAGTAGAAAACCTTTGAGACTCATTCATGAAAATGTTAAATTCCAAGTCTCTCTTCTTTCCCTCCAAAAATTACAATTTTGAGCAATTTTAAATATTGCTTTTGCCCACCAATAAAAAATATGTTGATGAGCATCCTCTATCTTTCACTGATTCAGTCTATGTGGGTGAGAATCCTCTATATTTTTTTGATACATCCTATATTAGTGATAATCATATATCTTTTGTCGATAAAACCTATATCAGTGACATCTCCCTATTGTCATCAACTTTATAAAAACCTTTCAATACTTACAATCTTCATGTTTTCTTCTTCTCACCATAGGCGAACAACTTTTGACCATCGACACATCGATGATGAATCCTTACTTCTCATTGATATAGTGGTAATTGACACATAATCCTATTCTTCCATCGACACATCAATGGAATATTTTTTTCCATTGTTGACATAGGATGTATCGGCAAGGATCTCCCTTTTCTTACTGATGTAGACCATATCGGTGAGACCGTCACATATTAAGGCCTCTCCCAAATTATTCTGACTCAGATCCTTTTCATTGTTCCCATTAATCATGTTATTTTGATCATAAATCATTAATAATTTCGATTTGAATTGGATGGTTGATGTTGATTTCATAATGATTTTGATTGATGTCATGTCACAATCATCATTTTGTTTGTAATAATCTTAGCAAGTTTTTTTGTGTCGCTAGCAGTTTTTACTATGCCTACCACATCTGCATGTGTTTTTCACCTCTTAAGTATATGACTAACCCTTATCATTAAAGTTTTATCTATGGTTAGTTTGGTTGATTGCAACATCTACAAGACATAGGTTGGCTCTAAATTAGATCTCAAAAAAAAAAAATCTCCTCCTCACAAATAATTAATATAAGGTTCTCCAAATGTTAGTTGACCATTTTCATGGGATAATACTTATCATCGATGGATATATGGCCTCCGTTCCAATGGATATATCTAAATACTATATTAAAAAAATGTTTTAGGAATTGACAGAACTAAATTCAGGTGAAGTAGTAGCAAGAACGAGGTACTAGTAAAAATGACTTTGTTCATAATTCTAGGTACTAGTAAAAATTGTATTTTTATATCCAAAAAAGGAAAACTATATGTATTTCAAGATTACAAATCCAAAACCACTAAAGGAATCAAAATCCAAGGTTCGAAAGTGCTAGAATGATCACCAAAGATTTCTTGCCAAGAAAACCTTGTTAACTATGAAAATGTTGAAATGCTTGAATGAAGTAGTGATTTCTCTCACTGTAAACATATCCTCATGCTCTTAACATTAGAAAAAATGGCACCCCAATCATACATCATATGATAAATATATAAATCTTTGAACCCATGCTAAGTCACATCAAAATTCCCTTCAACGACATCGATTATCATTTTTTTAATTCACGCCAATACACAAAGTTATAGTAAGCACAAATGATTTCAATTGGAAATTATTTAAATTTGAATTAATTTAAATGGAAATAGTTTAAATTTTAATAAATTTTAAACAAAGTTTGATGGGTAAAAGGTAAAAGGTGTTCATTATTTGTTTGAATAATTGAAAAAATAAAAAAGGTTCGTTCTTTTCAAGAGTTTTTTTAGTGAAGGAATTAAGTAAGGAGGTGGAAGGGATGAGGGGACATCCCACACCCCCCCCTTATAACTAACTTATATATGATTTTAACTCTTTTCATACACACATGCACAATTTTATTTAAACTTTTAAAACGTCGTAGTCTAAATATTCTACGAAATGACCCTTTTTGACGATTTTTTTTAGGATTATTTTCCCAAAATCTAGTAATAAATTGTTAGATCTGCATATTTGAATGATTATTTCTGTATAATCGGAATGCCCTAGGGATTTTTCAACATGTTGAATCCATTTCTACATTGAAACTAGATTTTAAACAAAAAAAATAGTGATTTGTGAATATTTACGTCGTCGGATTCCAACAAAAAAGAACATTTCGTAGAGCAGTTAGACAACACCTTTTAAAACCACACATGTGATATTTTGTTTACAACTAAAACTATGAATCAAAACATAACTATAATTTAACTCTACTATGGAATATGGATTTGGCTCCACCACATGTCAGAAGGGAATATGCATTTGGCTCCACCACATATTGGAAGTGGATATGGATTTGGTTTTACCATATATCAGAGTCATAGTCTAATTGTTCTACGTTTTGGATTTTCTCCGGTGATATTTTCTGTGGATATTTACCTAAAATCTGACAATAAATTGTTAGATCTACAGATTTGAGTGATTATTTATGTATAATCAGAGTGCCCCAGGGGTTTTTCAACATGTTGAATCCATTTCTGCATTCAAAAATGGATTTTAAACAACAAAAAGTAATGATTTCATACATATTATGTCGTCAGATTTTGACAAAAAAAGACAAAATGTAGAACAATTAGACAATACACATATTGAACTTGGATATGGATTTGGATCTGACATGTGTAATAGGTGAGATGGTATTTGTCCATGCCAATAATGCACAAGGATAATTTTTTTTTTTTTTTTATGAGATTAAAATCATATTTTAAGAAAAGGAGGTATGTGATGTATGTAGACAAGATTGAGGTGGAGGGTGTGGGCATGGCCCATTTGACCTAGCCTCTTTATTTTATTATTTATACATTGAGTATGAGGTAGTGGGGGGGTTGGACCATTAGAACCAATGACCCCCTTTTATTTTATGACACATAAGGTAAAGGGGGACTCACAACCTAAACCATATGCCCCCCACTTAAACCATAATCCATTTTTTCAGCATTTTAAAATTTTCCACTCAACATGCCTTATAAAACCTTTCATGGCTTATGTCACAATGTTTTTTCGAAGTCCTAGATTTTCCCCTACCGTTGAAACCATGAATTATACATAACATTCAATATAATCTCCTTACATTGAAACACATAACAAAATATTTGTTTCTCTTTGAAATAGGGCATGTCGACAGAAAATCCACTTTCTCGACCGACAAACCATGTGTCGGGGCTCATCACACATATTTTTCCTTGGACCAAGGTATCATATTTTGGCCATAAATTTTGACTTTGAGACATTTTTTGTGTGATTTTTACACCATTGGAAAGGTTTCACTGATATATACAAATCCTCAGTTATAGGATTAAGGATATTCCTCAACTATTATCACAATGTTTAGGATTAAACACTAGTGTATTGTCAACACCTCATGAAATAAATAAACCAACATTGCAATGAGGATTTCCATGAAAAAACCATTAGAGGGACCATAGATCAAACTTAGGGAACTATATATGAACTTTCCTCTTAGGTGTCAATTAATTCTTTCATGTTTGAGAATATTTTAATTTATACTTTGAAGTGTTATGTATGAGGAACTCATGCATTTAGTGTTGACTAACACCAAGGTACCATATGGAGGAAGATCATACTTAGAAATATGAGTACACTGTAAATTATTAAGATATAAAGACACATTTGTTATACATCAGAACAAGGAGCATTCACTGGTACACAACAACATCATTGTGAATGTAATCTTCAACAAATGAGGTGGTTGATATATTAGGACATGATCAACCAACAACAATAAGAAATCAATCCCAAATGAAAAATAAATAAATTATAACCTTCAAGGTAGGCAAGCCCCATGAATAGAGGTAGGAGAGACCCTCAATGTCTATATGATTCATCACATTGTATGAGGTGAACTAGAGTCAAAAACCATGTTTTTCCACCATCACTATAAGACAAATTTCAAACATAAATGCATATGATGTATGATATGTGAAATTATAAAAAAATATTTGGTCATTATTCCCTCATCAGTTCATAGAGAATTAGGACAAGGTTTTTGAAATGGAAGGTCAAGAGTCAAGAAGGAAGAAGGCCAAAAGTCAAGGTGAATTTCAATAAAACAAAAGGGGGTGTACTAAAATTAAATGTCTTTTTTGGTTCTTTGAGCTTTCATGTACTATTGTTTAAACTTTTAAAGAGGAGAAGCATGTTTTTCCATGCTATTTTCGAGAGAACTTTCATTCTTTTGTTGACTGTGTCGTGGACATTTTTCTTAGCACTTGTGTTGTACAAGAATATATCTCATGCTATATACTATTCTTATGTATGTTTTCTTCATTCATATTTCTCTTCTCTAGGGAATATTTTCAAAATATGTGGACACAGGAATGTAAATGATTATTTAAATGTTATACTATTCTACGTTTGTAATTATTTACTTGTATTCTCGTCTCTACTTTGTGTGAACTATTTTTCGAGCATTTGATAGGACCATGTTTGGTTCTATTTTTTGGTTACGTTAGGTTTTTTCGGACGTGTGCATCTTAGATTAGTTTGATTTCATTCCTTAGCTCAAAAATCATCACCATTGTATCAAGACCCAACCAGTAAACCCAAAACAATAAATGGTTATCTGACTAGAATTAAGATGGGTTCCCTATTCCAAATGGTACGAGTTCTAATTGGGACTTCTCACTAGGTGTAACCCAAGTTGTTTATCAAGGTCACACAATTCGCGTCAACAATACACACATTATATGCTAGAAAGACACTATTGTGGATGCTAAAATACTTATGAGGATGCTAAAAGGATGCAACCTTAATGAACATGGGTTAATGACATTCCATGCAACTTATCAATATATAAAGTATTTTTTGAATCAATGGAATGATAAAGAGAATAGAAGAAGCTTCCCTGAAGATGATGGTTACTTGGGAATTAGTTTTAGCACGAATGAATAATTGAAAAAATTATGTAACCATGTACTAGAACATGACACGACAATAGGAAAGAACAAACACATGACATAATTGTATAAGACTACTAATAACATTGAATAAAATTTCCATTAAACCTAGTAAAAAATCAGAACGCTTCATTATTTTCTACTCTTATTCATTTGCATTTTCTTTGATTATCTTCAATGCTATATTTCTTGAAGAAATTGACAGGAATACCATGGTTAGGGTTTTTTCCTAAGAAATAAACATAATCTAGAGTTTGAGAGAAACATTAGAGGAGTAAAGAAAAACTTTATTTTGATAAGGTTTTGTGGAGAATATACTTGGAGTGCTTGATGTGGAGAATATATAAGGATATTATATTGTACACTTTTTTATAGTAGTGAAAGTGCCAAGGGGGACCCTTTGGTGTGTTATATTTAATTTTTCTGCATATTTCATGGTATCGATAGTCATATTTTAGATCTCATTAGAAAATAAGAAATTGTAGTAGAGCTTGATGTTGGTTGTGGAGCTTGATTATCTTCTTGACTCATAGGTCTTGTGTTTTTCAGCCGTGTTTATAACCCATGAAGCCTTTACACCCCAGAAGTATGTACACTCTTCCACATGGGGGAGTACAGAGGGGGGGTACCCTCTCTACGGGGTACGGGGGGGCTATCCCCCTGGATGGAGGGTCTGGGGGCAAGTGGGCCCTTGAAGGAAAAATTTCCTTGTAAATGTATATTGTAATTTCATTGTAAATCTGGACTGTTCATTATAAGGTCGCAGATCTAATGGTACAGATTATGTTAGGGTTTCTTGCCCTAGAAGGCAACCCTCTTTTATGAGGGAAATGTATTACGGCTATGATTGATGGCGAATATTGTATTCTGAGATAGGAGATTGTGAGAGAAAGAAGAGGAATTTACAACATGTTTTGTTGTAGGTTGTATCCCTTCATTTGCTAGATAATAACAAAGGAAGGACCTGACAATTTATCTGGTGGACATAGCCCACACTAGGTGAACCACGTAAATCTGTGTCTCTATTGTATTGTGTATCTTTTGTGTTTTGTTTCCACATTTGTTTTATTTTATTGCTCCATGGTCCTATTTTTCTAACAACTGGTATCAAAGCGAAGGGTAACTCACAGGAAAAGAGGGTTCCTAGTTCGAGTGGGAGCAATGTCGGAAGATGGAAAGTTTAGGGTCAAGAAATTTAACGGCCAAAACTACTAGTTATGGAAGATGCAGATGGAAGACTATTTATATCAGAAGGATCTATTCCTACCATTCGATGGAATAGCAAAGAAGCTGGTAGCTACGAAGGATGAAGAATGGGAGATTCTTGACAAAAATTCTATAGGAACAGTGTGGCTGAGACTGGCAGTGTCGGTGGCTTTCAATATTTCGAAAGAAAAGACAACGAAGGGTTTGATGGATGCATTGGCCAAATTGTATGAAAAATACTTGGCATCCAATAAGGTATTTCTAATGAAGAGATTATTTAATATGAAGATGTCAGAAGGTGGGTCTGTTGCAAATCATTTAAATGATTTTAATATGGTTACTAATCAACTAAGTTATGTAAAAGTGGATTTTGATGATGAGGTCAGGGATCTTCTAATCTTGTGCTCATTGCCAAAAATATGGAACGGCTTGGTCATGGCTGTAAGTAACTCTGTCTTGGTTCAAATACTTTAAAATTTGATGATGTTGTTGGTGTTATCCTTAGTGAGGAAATGCGATGAAAAAGCATAGGTGAGACATCACGAAATGCGTTGAACATGGAGAACAGGGGAAGACAAAAGGATAGAGGAAGGGGTTTCGAGAACCGTGGGAATTCTAGGAAGGGTAGATCCAAATCCAGACTTGGAAAGATAGAGTGATGGAATTGTGGGAAGAAAGGACATATGAAGAAAGACTGCAGAGCTCTAAAGAAACAAAGAGATGGACAGTAGGAGAGAAATCAGGAAGCAAATGTAACATGTGATGTGTTACAAGATGCTTTGAATCTTTCTGTAGATAATATTTCTGAGTCTTTGGTAGTAGATTCAAGGGCTTCATTTCATGCCACACCCCATAGGAAACATTTTCTAGATTATGTTCAAGGTGATTTTGGATGGGTTCATTTGGGTGACAATGCACCATGCAAAATTGTTGGAATGGGAAAGGTAAAAATAAAGCAATGCAATGGAAACCAATGGATGTTGAAAGAGGTAAGACATGTTCTAGATTTAAGGAAAAATCTAATTTCAACAGCGCAGTTGGAAAATGAGGGTTGTATATCCATATTTATAGATAAGACGTGGAAGGTCATCAAAGGATCATTGGTGATAGCGAAAGGAGAGAAGGTAGGTACATTGTATTTATGTACTGGTAATACTGACTCTTCTATCTCTTTAGCTTCTACAGGAGTGGATACAACACTATGGCATCATAGGCCGAGGAGGGGATGCAAATAATTCACAAAATAAATTTGTTTCCAGATCTTAAACAAATTGATTTGGACTTCTGTGAGCATTGTGTTTATGGAAAACAAAAGATAGTCAGATTTCTCAGAGTCGGAAAAGAAAAGAAGAGTGAAAGGTTAGAGCTTGTGCATATAGATGTATGGGGACTAGCTCAGGTATCATATCTTGGTGGCTCTCATTATTATGCTACTTTTATTGATGATGCAACTAGAAAAACTTGGGTTTATTTCATTGAAAAAAAATATGATTTTTTGATACTTTTAAGAAATGGAAAGCTTTGGTTGAGAATGAGACAGGAAAAAAATTGAAGTGTCTCAGATTAGATAATGGAGGTGAATATTGCAGTAAGGAGTTTGATGATCAATGTTCATACCATGGAATTCATAGAGAGAAGATAGTTCCAAGAACACCACATGAAAATGGTATGTCAAGAAGGATGAATAGGACAATCATGGAGCATGCAAGGAGTATGAGATTGCATGCTGGTTTGCCCTTATAGTTTTGGGCAGATGCTGTAGATGTTGTTGTTTGCTTAATAAATAGAGGAACTTCAAGCTCTTTGGATGGTATAATTCCAGAGGAGGAATGGAAAAGAAAAAAAGGTAAACTATTCTTTTTTGAAAACTTTCAGTTGTGAAGCATTTGTCCATATTGATAAAGAAAATAGAACAAAGCTTGAGGCAAAATCCAAGAAGTGTACTTTTATTGGATATGGTGTTAATGATTTTGGTTACCGCTTATGGGATTATGAAAATAAAAAAATCATTAGGAGTAGAGATGTCATATTCAATGAGGAGGTCGTGTATAAAGATTAGTTGCAGGGAAAGAAACAGGAAAAAGAAAAACAAGAATACAGAGTGCTTGATGAGATCACTGAATTTTTTTTTTCAAAGGAACCAGAAAATCAAAATGTACAACAACAGGAGTAGCAGGTACCTCAAGCACCTGCAAGTGTTGTTATAAAATCTACCAGGTTAAGTATACCCCTTGAACGATACTCTCCTTCATTGTATTATTTATTGTTGACTAATTCTGGTGAACCAGAATGCTATGAAGAGGCAATGCAGGTAGACACCAAAAAGAAGTGGGAGCAAGGCATGAAAGAGGAAATGGATTCCTTGGTAAATAACAAAACTTGAGACTTGGTTTAGTTGCCTGTGAGAAAAAAGAGCATTGCAGAATAAATTGGTTTACAAGTTGAAGGAAGAAGATGGAGGAGAAAAGTGGGACAAGGCTAGACTTGTTGTAAAGGGGTTGTACAAAAGAAAGGTATAGATTTTGATGAAATATTTTCTCCTGTTGTTAAAATGACTTCAATTAAGACTATTTTAAGTCTTGTGGAAGTATAAGATTTGCATCTTGAACAATTATATGTAAAAACAACTTTCCTCCATGGGGATTTGGAGGAAGACATTTATATGCAGCAACCACATGGGTATGAGGTCAAAGGAAAGGATAATTTGGTATGCAGGTTGAAGAAGATCTTGTATGGCCTAAAGCAAGCTCCAAGGCAGCGGTATTTGAATTTTGACGGGTTTATGATAGAACAGGGTTATAGTAGATGCCATTTTGATCACTGTGTTTATTCTAAAAGGCTAGAAAATGGAAGCTATATTATCTTGCTATTGTATGTAGATGACATGCTTGTTGCAGGGTCTAATATGTAGGATATAAATATGCTCAAGAAGAAATTAGCCAATTCATTTGCGATGAAGGATTTGGGTGTTGCAAAGAAAATCCTTGGCATGAGAATAACAAGAGACATGAAAAATTGAAAATTGACATTGTCTTAGGGTGAGTACACAGAGAAGGTGTTGAAGAGGTTTAGTATGCAGAATGAAAAACCAGTTAGTGCACCTTTGGCCAACCATTTCAAATTAACTGAGGAAATGTGTCCCAAGACATAGGAGGATATAGAATACATGTCCAGGGTCTCTTATTCATTAGTAGTTGGCAGCTTGATGTATGCAATGGTTTGCGCAAGCCTAGATATTGCAGATGCAGTGGGAGTTGTGAGCAGGTATATGAACAATCCAGGTAAAGAACATTGGGAGGCAATAAAGTGGATTCTCAGGTATTTGATAGGTACTACTACTCATGCATTATGTTTTGGAGGTTTAGACACTTTTCTACAGGGATATGTTGATTCAGATATGGCAGGTGATAAAGACAGTAGGAGGAGCACCACAGGGTATGTTTTTACTATAGGTGGAACAACAGTAAGTTGGATTTCAAAACTAAAAAAGGTTGTTTCACTTTCAACAACCGAGGCAGAGTATGTTGCTTCTACAGAGGCTAGTAAAGAGATGATTTGGTTACAAAGGTTTATGGAGGAATTGGGAAAGAAGTAGGAGAATAACAGGTTGTACTGTGACAGTGAGAGTGCAATTCATCTTGCAAAGAACTCAACCTTCCATTCGAAGACTAAGCATATACAATTGAGGTACCACTTCATACTATCTGCCTTGGAAGATGGACATTTGAAGTTGGAAAAGATACAGACTAGCCAAAATCCTGCAGATATGTTAACAGAGGGAGTAACTAGAGAGAAACTGAGTTCCTGCTCAATTTCAGTTGGTGTTAAAGAATGAAGATGAAGATGATAAATTTGCCAGGTCCAAGAAGTTTCAGAGTCCAGCATATACAACAGTGGTGGAGTTGTTGAGATCAGTCTCCAAGTGGGAGATTGTTGGTTGTGGAGCCTGATTATCTTCCTGACTCAGAGGTCTTGTGTTTTTCAACCGTGTTTATACCCGATGAAGACTTTACACCCCAGAAGTATGTACACTCTTCCACATGAGGGAGTGTAGAGGGGGGGTACCCCCTCTGCGGGATTCGAGGGGGATTATCCCCCCAGTTGGGGGGTCTAGGGGCAAGTGGGCCCCCACTGAGGGTTCGGGGGCGAAGGCCCCGAAGGAAAAATTGGCTTGTAAATGTATATTGTAATTTCATTGTAAATATGGACCATTCATTATAAGGTCGCAGATCTAACGGTAGAGATTGTGTTAAGATTTTTTTCCCTAGAAGGCAAGCCTCTTTTATGAGGGAAATGTATTGTGGCTATGATTGATGGAAAATATTGTATTCTAAGATAGGAGACTGTGAGAGAAAGAATAGGAAGTTACAGTGGGTTTCACTATAGGTTGTATCCCTTCATTTGCTAGATAATAATAAAGGAAGGACCTAGCAATTTCTTTGGTGGACGTAGCCCACATTGGGTGAACCACGTAAATTCGTGTCTCTATTGTATTGTGTATTCTTGAGTGAGTTATATTAAATTCTTGATTATTTGTTTTATTCACATTTTTTATTGTATTAGTTGGGTTGCCATGAATTACATGCTAAATGGGTGAGTGGAATTATGGGTAGTGTGGGATTCAAAATTTGAAGTATGAAAACATAATGAGATGTCATTTCCCACATTGACAAGAATCAACAATCCTAATAACACATGAAATCAAGCAAGGATTCATAGAGACAAGGTGTCTATGTTCATGTTTGGGCAACAACGGAAGGAAATTCTACTAGATTAATAATTAATAATAATATTATTAATTATTAAACAATATTTTTAATGTAATATTATTAATATAATAATATATTTATATAAGGTATAAATATATATGATAAATAATTATTTATGATGAGTGTTCCATATATATTTATTATCCAAGGGATACATCCTTTCATGGATGGTATCCATATGTTCTATATATATGGAACACTCATCATTGTAATAATACATATTCACATACAATATCATCTCATATAGACAATTCAACATTTATTTCCCATAAAATGCTTTATTGGATGATCGATGGAACTAGAGTTTTTCTCAATAAGGGGCAATGCAATTTTTTCACTAGGGGTCGATTTTGAAATATAATGGCTCCAATTATTATGGGTAGCATGATCATGTAGGCCTTGTCTAAACACATTTTCAAGAGCTTATAAAATTCAATTATGTTGCTCAATTTGGAAATTCCCAATGTGTCCCTGAAAGGATTCATAAGGTGAGTTGAAACTCATTATAAAACTCTAATTGGGCATTAGATGGATGAATCATCAATTGTATTGAACTCTTGACACCATATTAAACCTAGGTGCACACACCTCCTATTATTTATTTTACTAGAAAGTGATTTATTGGATGATCTATGGAGCTATGGTTTTGTTGAGTAAGGGACAACACAAATTTTTCACAAGGGGTTGATTTTGGAAAAAATTGTGTAGGGTGATTGTGGGTAACATGCTCATGTGGGATATGGAAAAACACACTTGAAGGACAATGAAAAAATAAATTATTCTTCTTGATTTTGATTCCCCCCACCACAGACCAAATTCCCAATATATGTGAATGACATTAGGAGGTAAGTTGTAACTCGCCATAAAATATACCAAGGTCTCAAATTGACAAACTGTTAGTTGTGTTGGACTCTTGAAACCTGAATACATATAGGGACACCCCTCTCCTACACTCCATTCCCTAAAAAATTATTTATTGGACGTTCTTTGGAACTAGGGTTTTGTCGAGTAAGGGAAAATGGAATTTTTGCACTTGGGGTCGATTTTGAAAAAAAATGGCTTGGATTATTGTGGGAGTTCTCATGTGTTTCTCGGCCAAAGACAGTTGCGAGAGATTATATAGCTCAATTATGATTCTTGATTTCAATTTTTTTCCCTGGACCAAATTCTGGATGTCTCTCTGAATGGATTCAAGAGGTAAGTCGCAAGTCTCCATAAAACTCTAACTGGTCCTCAGATGGATGAAACATCAATTATGTTGGACTAATAACACTGTATTATATCTAGGGGAATACATTTCCTATTATCTTGTATCTTGGAAAATTATTTATTGGATCATCTATAGAACTAGGGTTTTCCTTAGTAAGGGACAATGTTATTATTTCACTATGGGTCAATTTTGAAAAACACTGAATCGGATGAGTATGGGTAGGTTTCTCACATGGGAATTGTCTAAACAAACTTGGGGGAGGTGATGTAATTCTATTATGTTTATTGGACTTTATTTTGTCTTCGAGACAAAATTCCTAATCTGTCCTAGAATAACTTGAGGGGATGAGTTGCAACTTTCCACAAAATTCTAACTAGGTCTCCGATAAATGAACCATCAATGATTTTGGACTCCTAAAACCATATTACATTTAGGGTAAACCATTTCCTATGATTTTGTTTCCTGAAAAATGCTTTATTGGATGATATCCAAAACTAGGGCATTTCTTAGTAAGGGACAATGAAATTTTTACACTAGGGTTTTACTTTTAAAAGGACTTTCTTGGGAGACTATGGGTAGAGTTATCACGTGGTCCTTGGCCAAAAAAACTTGTGGGAGCTTGTGAAACTCAACTATTCTTCTTCGCTTCAATTCCACCCCCCCGGGATGAAATTACCAATGTGTCCCTAAATGGCTTGAAGAGGCGAGTTGCAACTCTCCATAAAACTCTAATTAGGCCTCAGATAAATGAACCATTGGTTGTGTTGGAATCTTGAAACCAGATTATAACTAGGGGCACCCATTCCTTTTATGTTTTTATCATTAATTAGGTACTTTGGCATAGGTATAAGTTTTTGGACATGTGGAAATCGTCCAAAGCCTTCTAACTTGGTAATTGACTTTAATTAAAGGAATTATTAAAGTAAAGTGATTTTATTAATTAGTTGAGTTTTGTTTAATGAAATGATAAATTAATTTTTGTTGGTGAATCAAATATTATCCCTTGATATCAAGTGACGTGCGAAGTAATATGAACTGTCAATCACATTAGTGATTAGGGTGAGGTCATAAATCAATATGATAAAACAATGGCAAGGGTGAAGGAGGAGACACTTTTTGATATAGATAGGGTTGGACCATGAAAAAATATGATTCAAGGAGATATTGAATACCTCGAGAAGGAATTACATCTAGATACCAATACGGGTAAGGAATAAGAGAGCACAAAGGAAACCACAAGTTGGTTTCAGTAGATTGGAGCCACAATAGCAGGGTTGTGTCATACATAGCTTTCCTTATAGTCTTTATGCACATGTATGTATGTTTTGGTGGATACAGGTGTGCATATGTGAGTTTTATAAGGAAAGGGACAAAAATCTTGGGAAATGTGAAAATTAGGGATTGTAGAACATAATAAGAGTTTCTAGTTTGCATGTGTTGTCTAAAGTTATCTTTATTTTATCTATGGAATATTTTCCCAATAAGGGAGCCCTTGTAAGCTTTGAAGTTATTTCAATGATAAGGTTAATTGATGGGAAAAATATCTTTTTGTATTATGTATGATATTTTTGGTTTCCTCTATTGCTTCTAGGTATTTATTTGATTTGATTATTCCATCCAACGTATTTTTTTTTGTGAGCCGGTAATTTGATTTACAACAAGGAAATAAATATATAACACGATACCTAGGTTCTAGAGTAGGAAAATCAACATGGTATCATAGATATCTCTCCAAGAGGGAGGCTAGATCTTAGATCCACAATAGCTACAAGTATATCTATCATATTTGCAAGGAGATCTTAGTAGATTGATAACCAACAATAAAAAATCAAGGGTTGGATTTAAGGTAAATAGTCGTACTAAATAAGATTAGGGTTTTCAGACATGTGGATCTATACAAATGTAGAAGAAGGAACACTCACATACATATTTGGGTTATATTAAGGAAATTCATGTACATACATGGGTTTCACTGGGTATATGTGTGTATAGGAACATACAAGATCGTATAGGTCAGTACAATGGTAGTTTCAACAATAGGTATTTTCTAGGAAATATTATCAGTTCTAAGGGATTGAAAAAACAAGTTTGAGAGTTTAAGACAAATTATATAGAGCATCCAACCTCTTATCTTAAAAATAAAAAGTTACTTTGGATTTTAAGGAATATAAATTTTGGGAGTTAGTGGACAAAGAAGTTGTTCCACCAACATATCCACAAGCTTTTCTAGCTCATGAGAAGAAGGAGATTAAAATTGATCTAGTAATATTGGATTCAACAAAGGATCATCTATTCCTCACTTGTCCAAGAATAAGGTGACCAAATATATGTTTGATGGCCTGGTAGGATTATTCCAAAGTGCTGAGATGAATAGGAATATGGTGTTAAGAAATGAACTCATATCTATGCAGATGTCTATATCTGACAATGTTACCAACTATTTCATGAGGATCAATCAAGTATGTGATAAACTTTCATCTATATAGATCACTCTACAATGTTACCAATTAATTCATGAGGATCACTTAGGTATGAGCTTGTTAATGTGGTATTGAATGGTTTTCCCAAGTCTTAGGAACCATTTGTCAAGGGAATCTGTGGTCAGGAAAAAATTCCATATTGGTGGAGTCTTTTTGATGATTTAATCTAGAAAGAGACTTGAGAGAAGTATGAAGGTAGGAATAAGGGAAGCAATGATGATATCTTGGCACTTTCTAGTAATATAAGGAAGGGAAAAGGAAATGGTTCCAACAAGAAGGGTAAAGGTGATGGAGGAACATCACATGGTGAGAAGAAGAATGAATTGAGTAAAATCAAGTGCTTCTCATGTCATAAGAATGGGAATTATGCATCTCAATGTCCATATAAGAATAAGTAAAGATGAAATACATATAAAACAACATTAGTATAGACACAACTAGATGAGTTTTCAATGAATTTTGAGAAGGATTTGTCACTAGTTTCTTTCCTTTCTACCAACACAAATACCACGAGTATGTGGTAATTGGACAGTGGTGCAGATTTTCACATGACATAAGCACATGAGATATTTATTAGTATGATGAAGAGGGATTTAGGATTTCATGTTGATATTGGTGAGAATTCCAAGTATCCATTGAAGGGAGAGGGGTCATTTTTTTCCAAGTTGAGTTAGGAGGTTCATTTTATGCCCAGGATGTGATTTATGTACAAGGAGTAAAGAAGAAATTTCTTAAAGTATTAAATATGGAGGAAAACAGTTTTTCCATCACTTTTTAGAGAGGGAAAGTATGCATACGTCCATACAAATATATCTTGGACACAAAAATGTTCATTGGGGTTAGAGAGGGAAATTTATATAGGATGCAGAGAAATCTTGTTCAAGATTTGGTACATGAAAATGACAACCTATCTGAGCTATAACAAAGGAGGTTGGGGCACTTGATGTATAGGAAATTTCCAATTATGAGGGGGATTGTTATAGGTCTTCCAGAGTTCGGTGTTAATCATTATGGACTGTGCAAAGGGTGTGCACTTGGAAAGAATGCCAAGGTTGCTTTTCCAAGTAGCAAGAGTAGGTCCAAGGGGATCTTGGATATTCTACATTTATATATGAGTGGGCCAATGTCAGTATCATGAGTGCATGGAGTGTCTTACTATGTGATTTGTATTGATCACTTTTATAGGAAAATCTGAATCTTCTTTATGAATACCAAGGATGATATGTTCAGTTAGTTTCAGGAGTTTAGGGCCAAAATGGGAAACTAGATAGGAAAGGGGATCAACGTCTTGAGGTTGTATAATGGGGGAGAGTACATCTCTAATGAATTCAAGTATTTTTACAAGCATGTAGGGATCAAGAAGGAGTTTATAGTTGGATAAAACCCTTATAATAATGGGGTTTTGGAGAGAAAGGATCGATCCTTCATCAGTTGTTCTAGGACTATGATACCTGACTAGGAGTTTCCTATGTTTCTTTTGGAAAAGGAGTGTAACACAACTATATATGTGTAGAAAAAGAGTCATCATAGGATATTATGGAACAATACTTCAGAGGAGGCATTCTAGGGGTGAATCCATAGATAGGACAAATGAGGATCTTTGGTTGTCCATTCTACATCCATGTGCGTATGAAGAAGAGGATGAAGTTGGATCCTTCAGGATAGAAGGGTATATTTTTTGGGTGCAATGATACCTCACAGGATTAGAGTATATTCGTACTAGCATAGTGGGATATAGTTGTGATTATAGATGTTAAGTTCAAGGAGAAATTGGCATCCATGAAATCGCATGAGACATCAACAATTAAAGAGGATGAGGAGCATTGGAATCTGAAGGATGAGAAGAAATGAACAAATTCTAGTTCAAGGAGTAATACTTTAGGTGGGGAGGAGGAGCTATACAATTCCAATTATGTCAGGGTACCCAAGTGGTTATTACATACATTAAGGGATGTTTTTGAGGCTCCTAGGAGTGAAGAAAGGGAGAGGAGGCCTCTAAGTATTTTTTTGAACTATATGGCACTTATGGGTAGAATCATTGATGTTGAGACTTTTAGTTTTGAGGAAGTAGCATATCAACAGGTTTGGAAGGATGTCATTTTGGAGGAGTACATATCTATAATGAGGAATGATGTTTGGTACATAGTGTTAGAATTGGAGGGGAAACCAACTGTGAGTTCTAGGTGGCTCTACAATATCAAGCATGACCTAGATGGAAGCATCATGAAGTTCAATGCGAGGTTTTTTGTGAGAGTATTCTCCTAGAGAGAGAGATTTTACTATGAGGAGACATTTTCTCCAGTCACCAGGTATGATTATGTTGGAGCTATTGTTTCCATTGTTTCATTTATGATGTGGAGGATTCACTAGATGGATTTGAATACATCTTTCCCCAACGATATCATTGAGGAAGAAGCATATATAGATAAATCTCATGGATTTGAGTTACATGGTAGCAATTCTCATGTGTGTAGGTCTAAGAAATCCCTGTACAGAATCAAACATGCACCTAGGCCATCATATTCTAGGATTGATAGGTACTTGTAGAGTATGGTATTTACCAAGAGTGAGGCATATCCTAGCTTGTACTTCATACTTATTCTCATGATCCAATAATCTTGATGTAAATTTTCACATGCAACTCTATGTGACTAATTTTAGATCTGAAAATTGCTTCCTAGTGATCTAACATTAAAACCATAGATGTTATCACTGAACACATTTACAATGAAATTGTTGACTGAAACAATATGCGGTGAAAAAATAAAGATAAGAGAAGAATCATCAATGTACATGAGACACAATATCAATTCTGTAATCTTGTTAACATAAAAAATCCTGATGGAAAAACCAACCCTCCCAGCCAATACAATATCACCAAAATATGAGGACAACCTTGTCCTCCAAAGTCACCAAAACCGAGAACAACATTGTTATATAATAACCATACAAATTAGAAAATCAAACCTCAGAAATATCCCTGTGAATATCCTTTTCACACAAATATACTTTAGACCACTTGTAAGGCCTGTTGACATCACCTGTTATCTTGTATGGACCTGTACCTTCCCAGAAATGTAGATACATGATTCAACTTACTAGAAATTTGTGTACATAGGTTGTTTTCTTTCCTGCAAACCATGTATGCTCTATACACGATTTGACCTTCTACAACTCACGTATATACATGATTCATCCTCCTGAAAACTTTATATTGTATGAAAAATTCGCTCCACATATGAAACCTTCTCCACTTATATCTTCAGGGTCAGATTATCCACCTTGCATACTTCCCCTTTTCGGAGATCACCTATCCTTTTTGGTGGAAGTGTAGAATCACTTATGCCAACTCCATCATGTCACCACTCTCTCTACAATATGTGTAATGTCACAATGACCTCTCTTCTTCATATACAATCCTTAGGGGTCAACATAGAATCCCCTCCATAATTCAACATCAAATTAGGGTTTTCTTGTGCGTGTGAAGCCCCAACACAAGCCCACAAAGCCCATCATCAAACCCATGAATCCCGCACTCAAATAAAAGGGGGTTTTCATCAAACCAAAATTTTTATGTGGTCCCCACAAAAATGCCCACATTCCTAACACATGGGTTCATTTGAGAATACCTATCGAAAGATACAAAAATAAACACTCCCTCTTACCAAGGAAGGTATTCTCAACACACTCTAAAAATGGGAATGCCCCCCGATGTTACCAAAGCATCAACACTCCTTCTTAGTGAGGGAGGAATTCTAAAGTCCATCATCACCTGGAAGTAGTGATGTCTCATGTAATGGATCCTCTACCATAGATTCTCTCTAATCCATGTGATTGGATGCTCCCTTTGTCATGTAAGTAGATCCTACTCTCTAGTCCTCCTGACTGCCTACATCCTTGGTCAATGAAGCAAATCATGTTGTATGACATGATCTAATCTTGGAGGACATCCTTCTCCTAGACACCTCTTTCCTTTGAAACTCCTATCTGGACATCTCAAGACATGACACCTACCTGACAGTCTTGGTAGATGGATATATCCTATATGAACCTAAAGGTTGGATCCCACTAAGAAACTAAATCTCCCTTTGAGCCTCTTGATTCCCTCTAAATTTAGACTCCCTCTAATCCTATTGACTCCCTATAAAGTCAGACTCCCTCTAAGCCTCCTGAATCCCTGTAAATTTAGAATCCCTCTGAGTCCACACAACCTTCAGAGCTACACGCTCCATGTCTACTATCCTCTACATAGTCCTACAAGGCTCCTCCTTCCTACTATATCCTGAGCATTGAATACCTATAAACTTTGGTTCCCTATGATCCAATACTCCTAGTGAGGCCACATGCTTCACCACTCATGGAGCTACCTACTCCCTCTATACATGTGTTTCTTTTAGGGCCACCCACCTCACGACTGGTGAAGCTACTTTCTACTCCTCATATATCTCTCTTTTCCTATTGGTCACAACACGCATAGGATGGCCCTCTATGACTCGAAGAACCATTGTTTATATGAAGCTAGATCCTATAGGCATAAAAAAAACCTATCTAACTCAAAATAATATGTGGTACCCCTTTCTCTCAATCTTTGGGACTGATAGAACAATCCTCCTAATTTTTGGCCCCCATATCACATTTGACACCCTCATCACCTCTCCTAAAAATAATTGGAGTGATACTATACTATATCCTCATATTGCATACTTGACTCCTATTCCAAGCTCCAGACTCAATTATGAGCAAGTCTCTGTAAAAGTGTCAAAACATTCTCTAACACTTTTCATATGGAAATATGCTCCACTATCCACCAACTAAGTCCCCTTTCTAGATATTGTACCTGAAAGGGAGGAGACAGACAATATATTTCTCTGGAACCCATCTACAACCTCATAAACCTCTCTTGTTGATGCTTGCTTCCTTTTTCCCCTTTCCCTCTAGTGTGGACACTATGAATTAAAATTTCCATAGTCATGACTCATGAAATTTAAACCATTTGTATCCTCCCTCGACACCAACTGAATCTTCTCCTGAATACAACTAGTCTATATCCTCTCAAACCATGGAAACATCTCTCATGCATGGATCCCCTGCACAAAAGGTTCCCAAAACATGGGAATACCAAATCAACATCTAATAACACCTATCCATCATGGAACACCACTACATAGTCCTAATCCTCAATACTTGAGGATGAGAACACACTCCTAGCACCATAGAACATTTTTGACTCACAACACACCCTATGGATCCATCCAGAATACCACTACTCCAGATCCATAAACTACATGTCTGGTCCTTCTACCAATCTCTTTGTACATACCTGAGTCAGACACTATGAAACTCATGAAAAAATCATGTTCCCTTGTCATGTGCGAGTGGCTCTCAGTGGATAAGAACCACATAATCCTCCAAGGAAAATATACACTGATCTTGTGTCCTTTTCTGAACAATCCCAAGTTGTGGTTGGACACTCATTCTAGTCCACTATGGACCACCACAACTCATCTCTGTGAATTTCCTCATCCTTTTGGGTCAAATACCTCATACATTGTTACAAGTGGGTTTTAGCAGATTAGAGCTATAACAACAAGGTCATGTTGTATGGAGTTTATCTTACATTATTTATACATGTGTACAATGTTTTTAGAGGAGACCAATGTGTATATAATGGGTTGATAAATGAATGGCACATACATCTTCCTAAATGTGAAAGTTCACGATCGTACAACAGACCATGAGTTAGTCGGGTTTACAGGTGTTGTCCAAATGTTTTTGTATTTTGTCTGTGGAACATTTTCCCGGTAAGGGAGCCCTTGTAATATTTAAATTTATTTGAATAACAATATTATTTTATGGGAAAAACATATTTCTCTATTGTGTATGATATATTTGGTTTTTAGTATTGCTTCTGCTATTTACTTGAGTTGATTATTCCAAACAGTGTATTATGTTCTATCAGAAGCTAAATTCATTTACAACAAGGAAATCACCAAATAACAAGATACATAGGTGTCAGAGTAGGAAAATAAAAAACCTCTCATGTGGTTCCTTTTATCAGAAAATGATTTATTGGATGATCTTCATAACTAGAGTTTTCCTAAGTAAGGGTGATCCGTAGGATCTTTTAAATGACTATGGTTGAGTTTTAATTTTGCATGCGTTAATTAACCATTTGAGAAAACTTAGTGAAATAATGAGGAAAGAAGAAGAATTATAACAGCCATATACACATATGAAGATCTAAAATGAAAGAATAAAGAGAAAACCATAACACACAGATTGATAACGGAGTTTGGCACAACTTTTTCCTATGTCTCCGGGCCTTTTCTCTGTGGGGGAGGCTTCTTTATTTCTGTTCAAATGCTCAAAAGTACATCGCTACAATGCCAAATGGCTACAAGACTGATCTGGTCTTGTTCTCCCAGATCTCTAGTCTTGCTATCCCAGATCTCTAGAACCCTGCAAAGAAAAAGGCACGTACAACGGATGTTCCAAGCTCCCAGAAACGATCCGACAGCGTCTCCTCCTCAAAAGCTTCTCTGCATCAAACTAACTTTGGCTTGGCTTTCCATCAGCATAACTCTGCTCTGACTGACTCCCCATGGCCTCAAACAGGCTTGGTTTATATAGCCTTGGAGTTGGTTTCTTAGCTCCAACTTCCTCCAAGAATTTGGCCTCCAAAAATGCTCAATATCCCTCAAAAATGGAAGGAATCAGCTAAAAATAGGTTTCATAATAATAAAAAAACAATTTTTTGTTATAAAACCCACTTTATACATTATATTGGGCGCAAGCCCCTTTATTCCATGCACGCACCCCTTTCTCAGTTGTATGCTTCCCCATGTGGCCACGCGGCTCACGCGCTGGCCCCTTCCCATTGGCTCCAGCCCCCGGGTCCTGTGGCTTATACACGGAATCACGGTCTTAACTAACCACCTGCGCCCTTTGTATTCGGATTATCCCCTCCTCTTTTTGTGGGTAGTGGTTATATGTAGCGCGAGGTCCAAGGGATAAGCCCTTATCCTATCATTATTCCTGTGTGTTTGTTTGTTTCCCTGAGCTCCGGCTATATGGAACGGTCATATACAATGCAAAGGGCTGGGGCTAAGCCCCGACCCTTTTCCCGCCGAACCAAACCTTCAATCAACTTTAAATAAAAATTTTGTTGTTTCTATTACAAGCACTACCATGGGGATGGGAAGTTAGCCCAGCCCGACCGGTCCACTGCCCACCTGGAGGTCGCGGGTTCGACCCCCGGCCATGCCAAACAATTTTAAACCAAACGCAATAGCCAACCATGGGGTGCCACGTGGCAGCCCTTGACTGGGCCACGTGGCACCTTTCCAACCAACCAGAACTTGCCACATGTCAGCATATGATTCACCCATGTGTGTGCCATGTCAAACTGTTGTACTACCTTGTCACCTATTGCGTCAGCCTGCCATGTCAGCCACTGACATCACCCGTGCCACGTGTCACCCTTTCAGTGGTGACACGTGTCACCTCAGGATACGTCCAACTGTACCTCCGTACGCCTGAATCTTCCTGACACATGTCACTCCCTAGAGCTGCCACATGTCCCTTGTATAGACCTGCGACGTGTCACACGTATGGACATACCACGTTAGCGTCTGTACAAACTATATGGACCGCACAGTCAACAACTTTTTTTTTTGCTTGTTTGACCTTTCGGATAGAATGCGATATCTTCTTCATACGGAGCCCGTTTGACAAAGTAAATATACCACCGGAATCAGGAAGACGAGACAGACACAATGGCATAGGTTTCGTTGCATTCCGAGCACTTTCATTTTTGAGCATTTTTCAAGCCCTATCAGGCTTCTGGATCCAATTTTGGATGACACCTCCCCACAAAAAGACCTTTTGGTCCCCAGAAGGTTACTGACCCGTCAACAAGCTCGGGATATGCCACTTGGCTTGCTCTCTATCTCTGAACTCTGTCCTGTGCACCTCTCTCATCAAGATCAATTGTAACACAATCATGACAACTGACAGTATATTATTAGCCATTTGAACCCTGTTACATCTTGTTGAAGCCACTATCATCCATGTAGAAAACATTGCTAATGAAAGCATCAAAAAGACGATTGCAAATGAACTGATATACTTGATATATTTGCATGACTTGAGCTTATCTTGAAGAAACTTATGATTGATTTTCCACTCAACAACCGTGTCTTGTTCTTTCTTAGGATCAATGACTTCATTTGAAACAATTAGTGGTTTGTTGCATACTTTCACTTCCTTTGTTAATTGTTCCCTTGTTTGAAGTGTTTTACTTGCTTTAACACGATGAGCATGAAACACAAAATCATGACCTTCTTTAGTGAATTGATATTGATTCTTTGTTCTGTAGAAGATTTCCTTACAATCATATAAATATGGGCTACCTAAGACCATTCCACATTATTTTAACAACACAACATCACAAGTTACTTCATCCACATACTTAGATGAAATTGCAAATTTGATTGTGCACTACTTTGTTATGTGCATCTGATGATGATTACTTATCCATTTAAGTGTGTAAGGCTTATGATGAGTTTGTGTTTTTAATCCCATTTTCTTAACCAATTCTTCTGAGATTAGATTAGATTGAGATCCACTGTCGATTAATGTGTCTATCTTAGTGTGTCGCATGATTACCCTTATATGAAATAACTTGCTTCTACAATCAATCTCTTCACCAAATTTACCCATCATACCAACCAATGAAATATTGGATTCATCACCTGAATCTGATCCCAAGTCTGTAGGCTTTGTTGTCGTTGTTGCCACTGTTTGCGTTCCCTTCTTTTCTTTGAACCACTTTGGCCTCTTCTCAGGATGCAACTACCAACATTTGTCCTCATCATGTCCCTCTTTCTTGCAATGCTTGCAAGAGGGTTTTCCTTCCTTCTTTGTCACAACATTTGCATTCTTTCCATTGCCATGCCTTTTCCTCTTGTCTTCTTTCCTTGAAAACGACGATTCCCCTGACACACCTTCTTTCCCTGCTTCAATATATGTAGCATGAACAGAAACCTCATCAAGGTTAGTGGGTCCAAACATGAAAACAATGTTTCTAATATGCGCAGGCAAACCTCCTATATACTTCATAAGGGTTTCTTGTGTTTGCAAAGGAATGTCTAACATTAATGCCATTCTAAATCCATCGGTCTATTCTTGCACTGATTTTCCTTTTCTTAGTTTTAAGGATTTCCATTCAATTATTGCTTTTTCTTTATAACCCAAAGGATAAAACTATTTCGTAAGTGCAGAAATGAAATTCTTCCATGATGGAAATACATTACCCACATCTTGTGTTCCTTTTTGCAGCTTTCTTTTCCACCAGATAAGAGTTGTACCTGCAAGCCTCAAAGATGCCAACTTAATTTGTGTGGCCTCATCCTTGATCTGCTGCACACTGCAGTATACCTCCATCTTCCTGATCCAGTTATCAAGTTTTTCTACATTTACTTCACCATCATATATGGGCAACTCAAATTTTACATCAAGTTTTAACAATGG